>JAGDQP010031145.1:2216-22123 GCA_022664845.1 Lepisma saccharinum | reverse complement strand
ATCGATGCAGTCCCTTTGTTTATAAGTAAATTTACCCTGATAAATTTGCTTTGCTCATTTCTAACTTCTGCTTAGAATACAATTTCTTTCGAATCACAGGGAGAGTTGAATTCCTAAAGAAATGGAAGTATTATTTTATATTTCCAAACATTGCATGTTAGAAATGGATAGCTCAGTACTTGTAACGAATGGGACTACATCGATTATTTTTTGCGAATACCTTCAGGCTTATTTATGTAGCAGGAAGAAACTTTCATTACCATGTGAAAAAGTTTGCAATTATTAACATCTAGTGGCAGTCAATGTACAGAGGAGTCAGGATGTGAAGAACTCTTAGAGTATGTTCCTGAGGAGTACATTTAGTTGTGTAGATATATTTTTGTGTAGAAAACTGTAGAAATATATGACGATTTTGATGTCTATGAAATATTTTGTAAACTTTTGTTAAGAAAATTAGATAAAATTATTGCACATATTCATAACAACTTTAATTTTTGATGAAGTAATGTAAAATTCCGAATGGTTTTAATATTCTTGGTTCTGATAATTTTGAACAGTCGCCTACGTCACAATAAAAGATATTACATTTTCTGTTTAGAGTGTAGGTTTATACAAAATTAAAAATAAGAATTGACTCGCAGAAGTCCTAATTGAAATTGCACCGTTTGTGTACGAACTTTTTACTGCACTTTTGTTTCATGGCTTATTCATTTGCTCAAAATAATGTATTTATTTATTTAAAGATCAATGACTTGAATACTTTTCAAACTATACAGTCATGATGCACAGTCCAGCAAGAAAAGGGTAATTATTGTGCAGACTAACATAATTTTCCAACGCTTAGCTGTGTCGAAGATTGTACATCTGGTAGAGCTATTTCACTCAATTTCGCTAATTTCCTGACTCATACCCTTTCCAAAAAAAAAAGATTCAATTAAAAAGTGAACATATTAGAAATAACACAAATTGGAGATATCTTAACACGAGATAGAAATGCATTTTACACTCAAAATACATACCAGGTACTGGGTCAAAAAGTCCTAGTTGGTGCCAGATGATCCTATACTCTGTAGAATGATACCTACAAACCAAACTCCGAAGATAATCTCAACGCTCAATCTTTACAAAAGCTGGAACAAAGTTGCGTGATCTTATAACAACTCCTAAATTTCTTGCAGAAGTAGTGGCATGTGAATTCAGTTATGAGTCTTCTGGTACTACGAAGGTTAAAACATCCTGAAATATTGCAAAACATGTTACTCCACGTGGAGCTGTCGGTTGACCCGGAGAGAACGTTCAAGCTCTAAGTAGTTCCCGCGGAAAATATGTGACTCTATCACCTTATTTTCCAAAATAAATCCGTGCAAGAAAGTTTTAATAAATCTTAATCGAAAATTAAAAATGTTTATATTGTTTTCAATCTCCAGTCTCCATGCACTCTGCGTTCCCTTGTCATTTTTCCAATTAGCTTCCGATGAACCAAGAGAGTTAATTTTTGCGTTCCCCTTAACGCTTTTGTATTCACATACAGGGCAAATTATGCGCTCTCTTTACTGTTTTTCCCCAATTCTCATTCTCATACGAAATTATTTTCTGCGTTTCCCGTACAAAATTTTGGCAATCCACAGTTCCCACAGGAAAACAATTCTGAATCCCTTTTACTTCTTTTACAATCAGGAGTTCATAATGAAAAGAACTCTGCATTCCCCGAGTTAAAATTTCCGATTTCTAGCGCTTCTCTATGCTGTAAAAATATACAGAAATACAAGCAAAATATCAAAAAATATTTTATGTTTTATGCATATTTAAAAAGAGTTGAAGAAACCCATAATGAATATCCTTCTAAACAATTAATTACATACAGAAGTTTCCTCTAACGACTATTATATCAAAATTTGACATAAGGAAGTCATGTTACATGGCTTCGCCCAGCGCCTTTTAGAAAGCATAGTAAAAGCTTAAGAATCCCCAACAGGTAAGAGGATGGGGACCATTTAAAAACAGTGAATTTGAAAATAGGGTACCGACGTTGACAACTAGTTGTTTGGGTACACGTACAACCTCCTATGTTTCGATTTTGTCTAATATGTATACTCAAAGATTGTTGCAGATATGTCGAACTGTATTGAAATAATTTTAAATATTTGATTTTTAGAACTGATTAGCTACACTGTCAACTGTGGGACCTGAAGTCTTAGGAGCAGGTGATGTGTTAAACAACCTGTAGAGTAACAAAAGTAAAAAAAAAAAAACGACAATTGGAGAAAGTTAACCAAATGTTAATAAAATATAATTCTGTGAAAATGAGGTCGGTAGTGCCCCTACTATAGTAGATGCTTTTCTGGCGCTAATGAAAATTAAAGTAATTTTTTATTATTGATATTATAAACGAGGCAGATTGTAGAAACTCTTAAATAGAAAACAGCTCGAGTTTATTGTTGAAGCATTTATTTTATGCATATAGGATATAATGCTATGATTTACGATAAGATATTTGAAATAAATTAAACGGTACTTACACAGAATTCATAACTGCAATGGATACCACTTTTAGCATACATTTCTCAAACTATACGATATTTGACCTTTTCATTTGAATTTTATATTATTGATGGCCTTTAGTTATCTGTGGCTCATGCAGTGATAACGAAGAAGAAAGATGCGGGAAGTTGTTGGCCATAATCTAAGTAGAAAATACTATAGTGACATTTGAGAGGTACGAAGAAAACGTGGAGAAACCTGAGTCAGAATAGCCGGTCGCTGGTGTAGAAAAAAGACCTCCTGAAAGCAAAATCAACGCCCTACTAATTGAGAATTGGTCGCTCCGTAATTATATCTTTAAAGCTAAAGCATTTCATTCTTTGAAGAAAATATTATATGTACTTACTATGTCAACATCGGGTAAGCTCAAGGACACATGTTATTCATACCGCAATTTAAACAACAGAATTTCACGCAGCATTATTTTCTCTTTCTTTGCACCGTCAAATATCTAATTACAATCTCGCAGTTTTTCATGCTTTTGTGTATTATAGGAACAGTATCTGTGTTAGTGTATGTCTGTATGCTTATATGTTTTCACTTTGTTGTTGTTTTCCAACTGATTCCGTTGCTTAAAATTTACATATGTTCGTCTTTTCTAACTTTTTATACTAAATTTATTATGCAACCTTTTATTTTGTCTATGAATTATTTCTTTTCTTTTAACGTATTCTTCGGACCTGAGTTAGGTGGCAGGAAATCCATAGGCTGAACCTCGCCGGCTTAAATAAAGAAGTTTTTATTTCAATTCAATTCTAATATTAACTTACAATTATCCTTACCTCTTAAGAAATGTTGACAAAGAACTAACTAATCTCGACGTCTGTTATGAGTTCTTTAAACTCTGAAAACACAAAACAGACACTAAGTCTTCGTGATACAGCCAGTCCAACGAGTCTCATAATCGGTAATATGTAACTAAGCGGATTCGAACCCCGCGGCCAATTATCCCGACAGAAGGTTTACATGTTTTCCTTCACTTTCACAAAGGGAGTCAATATCTCAAACAGACTGCTATTGCGGAACAGTTAAGAAAATTTGAGTGGTTGTATAACAAGCAAGAGTAACAATTACATACATAATGTGTCTACTGACCTGGTCCAAATGGAAAAAACCTGGAATTCAGTTTTGGGTCTGGAACACCTGGGAAAAGACTGAAATTTCAGAACAAACCTATTTTTTTCTCTGAATTTGTTATTTAAATAAAAACATTTGCTTATAAATGTTTATTTTGCAAATATGTAGAAGAAATATCCTTTATTTAGGTAGTAAATTTAGGGCTCGATCGGCCCACATTAGCAGACTAAATTTCAACGTTGGGCTGACGTCTTCTGGCTTACTGGCACTATTTTGTATCAGTTGAGAAAATTTTGCAAGGTCATACTCAGTTTGAGGTAATAGTACTGAAAACTTGGATGCTTGCTCGCAAATTCTATATTTAGTCATTTCTCATTTCGTGAAAAGAAGTTACTGATCAGCACGAAATGTATTCTAGACCCAAATAGGACTAAAACGCACGTTACTTTCACGTTGATTTACAAACCAAACAACTTAACTATGAACTAAGAATTGAAGCTTTCCTGGCGGCGAATATTATACAGATGTTTTCGGGATATCAGCCAGGTGAAGTCCGACGATAGAGCCGACGTTTCAAGAACAGACATTGTTCTCATCTTCAGGGCAAGTATACTGAGACCAGTTCATGTGTACTATATATAGTAACGGTAGGGGGCGGAGCTTAAGAATCTGTGTCTATGATTGGTTGGCCTATAGCTTGACGCTGATTGGTCGTTTTCATGTATGTTTTCTTTATGACTGGTGTCCAAGTCCGACTAAGTTGAAATCCTGTATCTCTGTTGACATTATTACGTTCTTGTAGTATGGCAAGAGATTCTTTTATTATCCTATCCCAGTAATTGGAGCTCTTTGAGATAATTTTAGTGTCAGAAAATAAAATTCTATGTTTTTCTGTTATGCTGTGTTCTGCCAGGCCTGATTTCTCCGGATAAAATAGCTTTATGTATCTTTCATGCTCCTTGCATCGATGTTCTACTGTCCGTCCTGTTTGTCCTATGTATGTTTTTCCGCATTCACAAGGAATGCAGTATACTCCTGGTGCCTTAAGACCCAAGTCGTCCTTAACTGGACGAAGTAGGTTTCTGATTTTTTACGGCGGTCTATGAATGGTTTTGATGTTGTGTCTCCTCAGGATTCTTGCAACGTTTCCAGAAAGTTTACCAGTGTAGGGCAGGACTGCAATATTGACTGGATCTTCAGTTTCTGGGGTGGTCTTCTTCTTGCTGGAAAAGGTCCTTTTTAGGACCAAACGAATGTCATCTTTCTTGTATCCATTTTGCAGTAAGGTCTTCTTGGGATGTGCCAGTTCACTAGGGAGGCTTTCTTGGTCTGAGATGGTTTTTGCTCTAAGTGCAAGTGTGCTGATGACTGTATTGCGCTGCGATTTATGGTGAAAACTGTTTCCATTAAGGTAAAGGTCGGTATGGGTAGGCTTCCTATAAACACTGTGGCCCAGACTTCCATCAGGTTTGCGACGAATGAGGATGTCTAGAAATGGTATGCAGCCCTCCGTTTCTGTTTCCATGGTGAACTTAATGTTGCTGTGTTGATTGTTGAGAAATTCAAGGAACGACTGTAGCGCATTTCTACCATGTGGCCAAATGACAAATGTATCATCGACGTATCTGTAAAAACATGATGGTTTTAATGGTGCTGATTCTAGTGCTTTCTGCTCGAAACTCTCCATGAAAAAATTTGCCACTGCTGGTGAGAGAGGTGATCCCATGGCGACGCCGTCTGTTTGTTCATAGTACTGTCCGTCGAAGAGGAAATATATGTGGAAGTTAATGTTATCTTGAATAAATCTACAATCACCGGCGGGAAGTGCTCGCTGAGTAAAAGCAACGTGTCCTGTACTGGAACCTTGGTAAACAGAGAGACCACATCGAAACTGACTAGGATGTCATCTGGAGAAATACGTATGGTCTTCAGTATTTCCACGAATTCATATGAGTTCTTGACGTGGTGTTCACACTGTCCCACCAAGGGTTGAAGAAGAGAAGTGAGGACTTACTTCTCCAGACTCACGACTCCAGACAATATAACAGACGAAACACTTAAGTATAGGGCTTCCCTTGACAGAGACAGCTCAGACAGCGACAGACACATAAACTTGCACAAAAGATACCCCCCCATCACAGTTAAGAAGTGGGACACCTACATGTACTTATCAAAGAAATTCGGTAACTTGACAGGTAAACCTAATAGACATGGATTTCAGATCACTCCATTAAGCAAAATGACACACGACTCCATCCTTGACTATCTAAAAGAAAATGACATTGAACATTTCTACATAGGCCCGTCACAAGAAAAAACGATTAAGATGGTAGTACGCGGTCTACCAATAGAAATGACAGAAACAGAAATTGCAGACTTTCTAAGGTTAAACTTACAGACAGAACACATTCAGGTACATCAAATGTCCAAGAGAATATACACAAACACAGAAAACAGGAAAGCAGGAAAGACTAAAGTTAACATGCCACTCTTTCTTGTGAAGTTGCCAGATGCCAAAGCAAAAGAAAAACTAAAAAAACTCAGACATATTCACTTCATTTCTATTTCAGTTCAAGAATACGAAACGTCAATACCCGACATAATTCAGTGCCATAGATGTCAGAATTTTGACCATTTTTCCAATGGCTGTAATCTGAGGTACAGATGTGTAAAATGCGCAGGTCCTCATCAAAGCACCAGTTGTAAAAAAGAAAGAAGCGTTACGCCAACTTGCGTAAATTGCATGGGTCCTCACCCTGCAAACTACAGAGGGTGCAAAGTATACCAAAAGATATATCAAGCAAGATTTGGTAATGGCAACCAACAAGAAAGAGTACACATTACAGATAGTAGAAACAAAGAAAATCAGCCACACCTAGGCCTTCGCACACCAACTCAACACATAGGGCCACCACAGACATTCCAACATCCCCCACCCCCACCACATACTCCTAAAGTAATTAAGCCAACTCCAATTCCTCCCCCCCTCCTACCAGACCGACCACCATCCAACCCCCCCACCTTACCTAATCTACCACAGTTAATCAAACCAAGTGTAAAGCCAAACCCTACCACGGAGCACCTACCATTATATACACCACAACCTCAGAGAATTCAACATAGAAGAAAAAAAAACCAAACAACAAAAAACACGAGTTGTGGACACAGACACTAGCTCCAACTTTGATACAGATTCAGAAGACAAGATTCCTGTCACCACAAACTTAACTAAACGTATAGGTAAAACATATAGAGATATACATAGCAAACTAGAAGGTCTAGCCACACAAAACATAGATCATAACACCATTCTGACAGTACTACACCATCTCAGTGAATTTATTGACAGTTTAGTACATTGGGTTGGAACTGTAAATAAGACACAAAACAAAACACAAGCAACTCAAACAGAATCACGCACAACAGGGTTCTAATATGGGTTTGTACTCTAGGGACACAACACACCTACAGATACTCGCCTGGAACGCACAGGGAATAACAGAGAAAATACATGAACTTGCGGACTTTTTAAGAACAGAAGACATTCCAATAGCACTAATTAGCGAAACAAAACTCACCCCTCAATCACAAATCAAGGTACAAGGTTTCAACATTTACCGCAAAGATCGCTTTGGTATAGGGCAAGGTCAGGGAGTCTTAGCATTAGTAAACAGTAAACTCAGGCATGACGAACTCACTCTACCCACACTTAACACAGTAGAAGCAGTAGGCATCAGAATATATAGTAAAAACAAACCAATCAGCATCATAGGTATATACAACTCACCCTCAATAAGGATAGATACAGAAGACATAAGGAAATTAAGTAATATAGGAAGATCAGTAATAATAGCAGGTGACTACAATTGCAAACACCCAGTATTTTGCTCAAGAAAAACAAATGAAAATGGTAAAGCACTTAATACATTTCTGCAATCCTCCCCACTTCAAGTTCTATCACAACATCAACCAACTCACTACCCTGAAAATGGAAACCAGCCAGATGTCCTCGACTATGCCCTACACAAAAACATAAATCAATATTTAGAAATTAAAACAGAGGATGAACTAGACTCAGATCACCAACCAATATTCATAGAATTTAAATCCTCCCCAGACATGAGTGAAACTAATATTTACAAAGATTACAATAACGCTAAATGGAAACTATATCAAGACATAATCAAACAGGACATTTCAGGCGAGCACACTATAAACACATGCGCAGACATAGACAAAGCAGTTGAAACATTAACATCAGCCATCCAACATGCCACTGAAGCTGCTATCCCACACAAAATAAACAAACAACAAGTCCCCAGACTCCCTAGAGACATAATCAAGTTAATTAAGCTCCGTAATCACTCACGCAAACAGTACCAAAAACACCGAGATCCAGCAATCAAAGAAAACGTAAACAAACTCCGTAGGTTAATTAAACTAGAAATTTCACGCTACAGAAGACACAAATGGGACACAAAAATAGAAAAGCTAAACTTCAAAGATAATAGTATCTGGAAACTAACTAAACACTTAACTAAACCGTACACCCCCACCCCTTCACTACACGGGGAAAACGGGCTAGTATACTCCAATGACGATAAAGCCAACACATTAGCAGACACACTGGAAAAAACCTTCAAACCTAATGACACAATAAGTAACATCCGTAATGACATGCTAGTTAAAAACACAGTACGTAACACACTGCAAAATAACCCTACCACCAGTGCAAAGAAAACTACCAAACGTGAAATATCAAAAATCATTAAGAAACTTAAACCACTTAAAGCTGCAGGCCCATATAATATTCAAAATATATGCATTAAACAACTACCTCATGAAGCCATACTCCTTCTAATTCTCATAATAAATGCAATACTGAAGCATGCTTACTTTCCTTCAGCCTGGAAACTAGCTAAGGTAGTAGCATTGCCTAAACCAGGAAAGGATCCTAAGTTCCCTCAGAACTACAGACCAATAAGCTTACTCAACACACTAGCCAAAGTAACTGAAAAGATATTATTAACAAGAATTAAAAATCACATAAAAACCCACAACATCCTGCTACATGAACAATTTGGATTCAGAGAACACCACTCCACTACACACCAACTTGTCAGATTAGTAGAGTTCATTACAGATAAATTCAACAAAAAACAAGGAACAGGGAAAGTATTCCTAGACATAGAGAAGGCATTTGATCGAGTTTGGATTACAGGACTTCTCTACAAACTTACTCAGATAAATTTACCAGACATTTACATACATATACTCCGTTCTTACCTAAAAAACAGAAATTTTTATGTCTCAGTAGGGAAATCAGACTCATCAAAAAGGAAAATTGAAGCAGGGGTCCCCCAAGGTTCACTTTTAGGTCCTACATTATTCAGTTTGTTCATAAATGACATACCCAAAACAACGAACACAGAAATAGCACTCTTCGCAGATGACACTTGCATATACACTAGAAGTTGGCAACCACACTTAGCAACCAGATACCTACAGGAACACCTTAACCAACTTCAAGACTGGTTCCAAAAATGGAAAATAAAAATAAACACAAACAAGAGCGAATCTGTATACTTCACAAAAAGAAAAAAGAAACCTGACACTAAATTAAAAATACACAATCAAGACATACAATGGAAAGACTCAGCCAAGTACCTTGGAGTAAAACTAGATTCAAAGCTAAACTTTGCCGCACACATAAATACACAGATAGGTAAAGCAGTTGGAAGATTAACAGAACTAAAAAGCCTCTTAGCATACAGTCAACTAAGCATTAAATCAAAAGTCATATTATATAACTCTTTAATAAAACCGATTCTAACTTACGCAGCACCTGCTTGGGGTCATGCTCCAAAGACATATCTAAAAAAGTTACAAGTATTTCAGAACAGAGTAGTAAAACTAATTACACAAAGTCCAAGGTACACTAGACTAATTCCGTTGCAGCAACAAATAAATATAGTACCAATAACAGACCATCTAAAACAGCTCGCACAAAACTTCTACATTAACAGTAACAACGCACAAAACAAACTTGTTAATTCACTTGGCAAATATGATATAGGGAATCATCTTAAACATAAACGCCCACTTCACATGTTCACATAAAACACTATAAACTAAAATAAACTAACATAAACTTGTCCTCCCGGGTGAAAAAAAAAGAGAGAAAAGAAAAAAAAAAGTTTGTATGCTTAAGGTTGAATGAATGGAATGGTTGCAATGTAAGCATGTATGATACTGACTAACGTACTCAGAGCAAAAAAAAAAAAAAAAAAAAAGAATGTTGGATGCTTACATTAAACCAAGTAGGATAATCACTGACGTGCCCAGGAGGAAAACCAAAACCCACTTCCCAGACTAATAAGTTTTATTTTCACAGGTTTTCACAGGTTAGACCAAGGACGAAAGGCACCAAGGGAGAAGCTTCGGACTTGCACAAGTGCGCTACCACGCTCCACTAAGTGCAAGTCATGCATGCACAAAACAACAGTTGACAGATAGGATGCAAATCAATAATAATTACAGACATTTACCTGGGTTTTTCCACCCTTTACGCATGTGTGGTTTACCAGGTAAAACTATTATAGTTAGAACCGATAAGGGGTTTTTACAGAAAATGTCGCATGTCATTTCTGGTTTTTCCCTCTATTAAAACTCTTAACGCGCTTTCCTGTCATCTTATTTCACCTTCTTTCTTCTTATATACACTAAACCGATACGCGGTAAATGTCTCCGAATGGATAGAAACCGTAGCATCCACACCCGTGCCATAACCTATAGTTGCATGAATGCATGTAGGAGAGTCGCAGTAGTCAGAGTTGGCGACTCACTCACTTGGCGTTCTTGGAGGGGCCATGTTATCACAACCTTTCTATTTCTATTTCTCTCAGTATACTTGCCCTGAAGATGAGAACAATGTCTGTTCTTGAAACGTCGGCTCTATCGTCGGACTTCACCTGGCTGATATCCCGAGAACATCTGTATAATTAACTATGAACTGTTTTAACGATCAAAAGATATTGGCCAGATTTATCTTACTAAAACAGCACCAGATTGAGTAAAGCCAAGTGGACCATAGTTAAACATATTTACTGCTTTTGAAAGGAATGATATTTATTTCCGTCTGTGAAGTTGTTTTCGTAAGATAACACGCGGGTGGTTATCCTAGGCTTTTCCTAGGTTTACACCTAGTCTTTTTATTCAGAGCTTCTCGTCCACAATATATACATTTATACGTGTTAAAGCAGTAAAACAATTTACTTTGTTAAAACAGCTTTCCTTATTGATAAAAATTCCATTCTGAAAGTTATGATCAGAATTAAGACTTATTTGCATTTCTTCTCATACTTTTTCTGGAAAGCTGAAACATACTTAACTGGTCTATTCCATAACAAATCATCCAATTTTAGAAAAATTGGTTGCATTTCTCTTTTGGAAACTATTTATGGGACTTCCACATTTCCAAATTGGCGGGTTGTGTTTTTACAGGATCTTGTCGTTCTTGAGATTGAAAAAAAATCAATCTGCAGTACTAGTATGTCCAATCTAAAGTTTTGGCAAGGTTTTAGTAGCCAATACACAGCCTAAACCACTGCAGCTATAAACACCAAATTTGGTATGACGCACATCATTCAGGAGGTTAGGTTAGGTTAGGTTCCAGTAGGTTAGGAAACTATTGCAAAATGTCTCCAAGGACGCCATCTTGGATACAAATTGGTGGGCCCAAACAATTCATTTTTAACACCGTTTGAGCTAGACAATTGAAATTTGGCATAAAGTTGTTATCAAGAGTAGATTAAGAAAATATTACAATATTTTGAAAAAGTCGCCATCTTCGATACAAAATGGCCGCCTAACCCATTGTTTTATAGAATACACAGCCTAAAAGGCTGGAGATATAAAAACGAAATTTGGTATGACGGTACACCATCAATTGTAAGTTACGAAAATATTACAAAATGTCTCCAAAGACGCTATCTTAGATCAAAAATGGCAGACCCTAAAAATTCATTTTCAACAAAGTTTGGGCTAGAGATACGAAATTATATTTAAATAATATATTATCAAGAATACTTTAGGAAAATATTACAATATTATTGAAATCTTGAATTCAAAACGACAGCTATAACATTTCCAACACCGTGTGATGTAGAGATACAAAATTTGGCATAAACGTGTATTCGCAAGAGTAGTTAAGAAAAATATTACATTTTGTAAATGTCGCCGTCTTATGTTCAAAATAACAGCCCCAAAACATTTTCCACGCCGTTCTACCTACGGCAGTATTTTTTTCGATTCATTTTCAATCGAAAAGAACGTATTTTTCCCGGTGAAGGGCTAACTCATTTGTTCGGAACATAATGGACGCGTCACTACTAGCATGTTACGAAACACGTGCACGGCAACTACAACAGCCAAACCACCGTTTGCAAGATCGTAGCATAGTGCAGTTTTAAGGCGTTGGCGTATCAAACAAAAAGGATTCGAATCTCGGCGCAGCCAACATTTCTTCTTCTTTTCTAAATATATTTTATATGTTCATATTTGTTATTAATAATTCCTTTCTTCCAATTTTGTAGATTGTCTAAAGTTTAAGCTTATGTGCGAACAAACGTCTAAGTGACATTTTCAAATAAAAAATCACGAGTATGTTTTATATACAACTGAAAAATATGAGGCATAACATATTCATAACAGGAATACATGTTAGACTAAGCTACGATTTTGTGCAACATACGCATATTTTATGCCTAATATTTTTTCCGTTATATGTAAAAATGTATTCGTGATCATTTTATTTGAAAATGTTACTTAGACTTTATGAATGAATGAATGAATGAATTCGCACATAATCTACAATTAGTGACCACCAGTTCGTGAATGTTAGGTAAGGTTAGGTACGGTCATGAATCTTTACATTTTCCGTTCACATAGTTCAAACTCGATGCCGATGTGTTTATTTCCTCCCGTAAACATGTGCGGAAATTTGAATATCTTTAAAACCAGGCGAACCTGAGAGCTGAAACAAGAACCGTTGTGTAGCCCTTGAATTTTAGTGTGGGATTGTCCTTTCTAAAAACGAATTCCTTTATTACAAAAAATAAGCTGAAAGATGAATAACTAATTGTATAAAATCAAATTTTTAACCAACTTTGAATAAGGGTTGTTGAAGGGTTTGAATAAAAATCTAATTTTTTGAAATAGTTAGACCTACCAACCGGGAGTCTGGACGCAAAAATTCATGGCACTAAATCATACCTCTTTTTTTCTACGGAGGGTTCAAGCATGACCTTTGGCTAAATATAAAGGGTCCATTAACTTGTCCCGCCTCCCTCCCCACCACAAAAAAATTAAGAAATAAATAGCCTACCGTTTTGCACCGTTCTGCATCCAAGTTTCACGTTTAGTACCGCAATGGTTAAAAAGTTATAAGCTCTTTCATTTTGGGGGGACAAGTGAAATTTTTCAAAAACATATAGTGTACCGGTCTTTACTCGATTTTCACTGTTTTGCACCTACGTGTTGCGTCATGCACCGCAATATTTAACAAGTTATAAGCTCTTAAATTTGTGGGAGACCAAATTAATGGCAGTTCCCTACAGCAAAATCTCAAAAATCAGTCCGTGACTCAAAGTGCAACAGATGGCAATCGTTCTGCACCGTTTTGCACCCAAGTTTCACGTTTTGCATCACAGCGGTTAAAAAGGTACAAGCACACATAATGACAGCTCCTTGATGAAATTTTAAATAGAAGAAATAGATAGTGTTGTGGAATTGTATTGCAGTAGTTTTGCACCACAACATTTAAATTGTTAGAGGAGGCTCTGATTTAGGTGAAGGCGATAAGTTAATTAGTGACCCTCCTCATTATATATTTCAGTTGAAAAAAATAGTTTTTGGATTACACTCATTTTAGCTTGCGGACTGATTAACAGTTAAGTATTTTCATAGAGTAACTTCTAAGTTAATTAAATTAACACGACAAAAGGTGGTATTAGAATGCGATTGATTGAAATGGTTATTGTTAAAGACATCCAAGTTAATAATTGGTGACGCAACCTAAACCTATTTCGCACTAGCATTATTTCTTGTCAACTTCTTAATTGCGAACAAGAAATACATACTTCTATATGAGAGGGCGCGCACTGGTAATTTTACAACCATCATGATAAAATAATTGAAACATGGGTTATTTCGGAGGCGATGAAACTATTGTTTGGAGAAGTACTTTAGTACGCATGTGTTTAAATCAGCCCGCGCGCACTAGTAATTGATTTGTTCAATTCGAGCTGCACCTTAGAAAGAAGTAGTTACAAATAACTACGCAGTAAGCAGTAATTTAGTTGTTAATTAGTGTGTTTTGTTGCAAAAGTATGTAATTGTTTATTGTTGCATTGTTTTTATTTGAAGTAAATAAGCCGGAAAAGTAAATAGACAAAATGCAGAAACGTGGAAGTGATATTTTGAAATAATAAATTTATAATTTGTGTTCAAATGTATAATTATGGAAGTGGTTTTATTAAGTTCTAGAATTGTTATTTTCTCTTACATCTTCCGAGTTATGTTTTATAATTGTAAAATTATCTCAAAATTATCGTGAAGTAAATATTTATCAAAAGTCCGCAACATCCTAGTGTATGATACAGAACTTTGTTTTGCCCATGTGCCACATTAAAATTTATCATGGCCTTCTATGTTTGTGAAAATAGCAAAACGCGAAACCAAAGAATTAAAATAGATTTTCGTACTTACAATTTTTAACATAATGTTATGTTATTAGTATGGGTTGCACTGTATCTTTTCGCAGTTGAGATCAGTTCATTTCATGTATAGATTACGAACGAGAATTAAAATAAAACTTTCCTGCCACATGTTTATGCAAATGCAAACCAATGCATCATATGTGGCGGCCTGGAAAGACAAAAGTTGCGGGTCAGATCTGATCCACAGGCTGTAGGTTGGGCATCACTATCCTAGTGTATTAATGTTACAGCCAGTCTTTCTTGTGGTTGTGTACAGCCAGTCAACAAGCATAATATTTTGGTGCGTTATACTATGACCAAGAGCAAATAACAAGTTATAAAATCTTTCCAACCATGTTTATTCTGATGTAAAAGAACCTCTTTTTATCCTCTATTAAAGATGCAAAGACTCTGCCCCCGTGGTCCAGGTGGTAACGGCGCGGACTTCGGGTTGGTAATTGGGAGGCACGAGGTTTCGAATTCCACGGCCGACCGTCCTGACAGGTTTTCCAGGATTTGACCGCTTTTACCAGGCAAATGCTGAGGATGGTACCTTAAGTAAGATCCTTGCCGATATCTTCCCCATCCTCTGCCTAGCTTATCCCGCCCAGAGATAAAGATGCTAAAATGCAATAAATAATTTTTGAAAATCAAAGGTGCAATGAGTTTATAAAATTGCTCATTTAAAGTCTCCGGCTTACAATTGGATGAATCCTATGACTTTTCTTCTTGCGTTTTCTACTTTATCTTAAACGAAGGGCAACCGACCGCAATTGCCGTGTTGTGTCAGGCTTAAAACCAGCGTCTCCAAGGGTTTGGACTCCAATCTCCGCTGGAACCTGGATGGATGTTTGTGGATTTTAGAGACATCTAGTGGAATCAAGAAGGACCGAAGTCATTAGTTCTAAAACGGCCCAAACTATGAAGTTTACAAAGTTCTTCACAAAACCAGAAACAACTTACAGCGTTTATTTGAAACATATTTCGTTGCTGAGCAATTCAAGTCTCCCAGTGCTGGAATCTAACAATTTTAGGGATTTTTTAATCGGGTGATTCTTTTTCTCCTTCTCAATTTTTTGTTCAACAATGCACGCTTACCCTTACTGCACTATGTGTCACTGTCTAGATTTGAAATTTAGCTGTAGGAGTCTACCATTAACTTTAAGAGTTAACTACCATTAACTACCATTAACCATTAACCACCATTAACTATCTGTTTTTGAAACCACTATATGTTTTTGAAAAAAATAACGTAGTTAATTTGCTACAACTAGCTTGGGTCCAAAAAACAGAAGAGCTTATAACTTCTTAACCGTTGCGGTGCAAAAAGCGAAACTTGGATGAAAAATGGCGAAGAACTATTGGAATCTATTGCACTATGTGTAACAACCTGATTTTTGAACTTTTGCTTTAGGGCACTACCATTAACTTGGCCACCCAAAATTTAAGGACTTATAACTTTTTAACTATTGCGGTTCAAAACGGTGCAGAACAAGCACAGACCGGTACACTATCTGTTTTTAAAAAAATGTCTGTGGGGCGCTACAAATAACATGGCCCCCCAGAATAGATGAACTTATAACTTTTTAACCATTGCGGTGCAAAACGGTGCAAGTCGGGTGAAAAACGATAGGCTATTTATTTCTAAAATTTGTTGCTGTGGGGTTGCCAAGTTAATGAGCCCAAAAATAAAGAATTTCAGGCTTAAATATCTCAAATGAGTCCTCATGAAAATATCTTAAATATAGTGTCAAAGAAGCCTCCTATATGCCCAGCTTACAGTAGAAATAGGAACTTTTATATTAAAACGATTTGGCCAGTGTAGCGGCTTTTCTTTGCCATATCATACTAATGAGAATGTCGCATCTTCGCGAGTGCCACTATATTCTAGGGAAGGAATTGCATATAAGACTCCAATTTATTTTATGATTTTTAGAACTATCGACAGAATGGCGGTATACAAAATATCGTCTCGCAGAATCGCACCGCTTTATGCTGAGAGGGTTGAAACATAGCCCTTTGCCTAAAAATGCTTAAACGTTCGGTCTAAAATATATGAAATGACCATCATAAAAGTCTGAAATTTGGTCTCCAGGAAGACTTTTACGGGTTCAAACCACAGTGAAAGTAACAAATGTTATTTTCACGTCGTTTGGTCAAAGAAAGATTGTCCATGAGAGTTAAAATTGTGTCTGTCAAGTAGGATACTAATAGGAGCTACATATACACAATAGAATACGTTTGCACTGACCAAATCACTTAGAAATAAAAGTTGCGATTTTGATGATGAGCTCATTAGTCACCACAAACAAAGCTGTCATGACAATAAATTTCAACTTTTTTTTAGAAAGACCCATCTCAGATTTTAACCCAAATTACGGCATCTTTCGACGAAGGGCCATGTTTAAACCCCTGTAGAAAAAAAGCGATTTAATTAAGCCCAACGATTTCTTGTATATATACACTCTTTATATAGTTCTAAACATTTCAAATCATTGTAGTCTTATATTCGACTAATTTACAGATAAAAAATGGCGGTCTTTGTGAAAATACCACATTTGCGTTTGTATACTATGGCGACGGAGAAAACTGAATAAACCAGTTCGAAATTAATATTGTAATTTTAGCTGTGAATTTGGGCACATACAAAAGCTACTTCGACACCATTTTTTCATGAGGACAAATCTGACATATTTAAGCCAGAAACCCGCCGTTGCTCGCCAAGGGCCATGCTTGAATCCCTGTAGCAAAGAGGAGGTGTGATATTCTTGCGTCCAGACACCCGGTTGGTAGATCTAACTATTACAAAAATTTGCATCTTTTTATCCAACTCCTTTACCACCAAAACTAGTTTAAAAATATAATTTTATAAAATTATTTATTCGTTTTTAACATACTTTTTGGAATAAAGGAATTCCTCTTCAGAAGCACTGATTCCAAATGTTTATTCTAGACTTCAAGAGCTACCCAGCGGTTCTTGTTTCAATATTCAAGGTCGTCTGGTTTTTACGATATTCAGGTTTCCTTACCTGTCTACGGCACTGAAACATACGAGACTGTCCGTTTCGGGATATAATGGAGGCCGACATCTTGCACGCGTCACTACTGACTTGTTATGTAACACGTCCATGATAAATACAACGGCCAAACAACCGTTTCCAGGTTCGTATCGTTGCTGAGTGGTTAAGGCGTTGGCTTGCTTTTTAAAAAACACAGATTCGAATCCCCGCTAGAGCTAATCCTTTTTAAAATATATGTCTATATGGTCGTATATGTTACGTATATTGTTTCCTTGCATTTTTCGTTGTTTTTATTAGATTAGTGACCATGCGTTAAGTCAGCGGAAGTTAGGTAATGTTAGGTGGGGTCATGTATCTTTACACTTTAAGATATCATATTCGTGCACGACGAGCTCGTAAAAACAACATTCGCCATGTTGGAAATACGGTCGCCACCGGAGAAATAAAGACATAAGATTTTTTTTATTCAAAAGTGGTTCTGTACCAATTACTAAAATTTAAAAAATCTGAAATGGGTATGCAACCAACTTTTCTAAAATTCGATTATTTTTTCATGGAATGATCCAATTACGTATGTTCCAGGTTTATTGCGTAAAGTATGAGAATAATTGGTAATAGCTTAATTCTGATGATCATTTTCACAAAGAAAGTTTCAACGATAACAAAAGCCTAATTCTGATAATAATAATTTTCAGAAAGAAATTTTCATCAGTAGTAAAAGCCTTTTTAACAATTTGAATTGTTATACTGCTTTTACACATATAAAAATATACTTTGTGGTTTTAAAAGAGAATTTATGGAAGACAAACTAGATGCAAAAGCTACAAAAAGCAACCATAGACTTGTTCTTTTACGCAAACAGCTGCGCAGACGAAAATACATATAATTTCTTACACAAACAGTAAGTTTGTTTAACTATGGTCAACTTAGATTAATTCAACCTGGTGGTGACAAATCTAGGCAATATCTTCTCAGCATTAGAAATAGCTCATGGTTAAGACGTTTGCTTTTTAAATCAACGTGAAAGTAGCACGAGGTCAAGTCTTAGTCGACACAAGAATTCTTTACCTGCTTGTGAATAAGACAAATGGTAACTTCTTTCCATGGAATTACTAAAGTACAGAACTTGCGATCTAGCACCCAAGCTGTCTGTACTATTGCGTGAAACTGAGTGTAACCTTGCAAAAGCTTCTCAAAATACATTCAAACTATTGAATACAACTTTTCCAAGTCAGTGGCGCGAATTTTCTTTCTTGTGGCTCTGATTGACACAATTATAATATTATCTTAATAAGTATGGAACTAAATCCGATTTAGTGTAGTGGAATGTATGGGTTGGATTCCCTGTTAAGCCACAAATTTTAAAAAATATAAGACTTTTATGAGAATGATGCCCTGGCTGCAAACTGCAAGTCACTGGACAGTTGAGAGATTGATAAGTATGTGTGTGTTTGTAATACATCAATGAAGCTGTTTCATGATTAATATCATTTTCTCTGGATTTTTTTTTCTTAGATCTTATCGTGTGTGTATCTTCCTCTGCTTCTACTCCTATCTTTTTTATGTTTATGTGCTAAAGTTTCATCTCTCTCCCTGTAGAGAGAGAGGGAAGAGAGTGTAGGTATAACTGTTTGTGTTCCTAAATATAAAAGTAAAACTTTGAAAAAAATATTCTTTCATACTAAATCCCCCCTCTCTCTCTGGCTATCTCCTCTCTCTCTCTCTCTTATATATATATATATATATATATATATATATATATATATATATATATATATACATCCCACTATCATTGCGACTCACTTACATTTACTGTTCGCCGTCATTATGAGACCCCGGTGTTTCTGAGACCCGTATTCGGGTCTTACTTTAAAAGCCGTGTTATTCGTACTCTACAACGTCCAAGTACCTCAAAAAACTTCACTTGTAAAATTGGATCCGGGATTCCATTTGATATAAAAGTGCATACAAAATGTATAGCTTAAGTTCCTGCACATTCCGTGCGTGGCGCTGCCCTCGCTAATCGTATAAAGATGTATAGCTTTTTTCACTCATACCATGCCTTTACTGGAATCCACATAGACGTTGGCAAACCTGACGCGTGATCTAACACACACTTAACTGCGCATGCGTTCATTTCTCCCACCAGTTCTTGCTGTCTTGTTCCTCACAACGTACAGAACTCACAGTGTCTATGTGTGTGTGCGTGTGTGTGTTTTGCACATACATATTGAAAACAGTGAAGGGCTCCTATTTGGATCACGAGAAGAGGGTTGGGTGATAAAAGAGCAAACTTGACCTTGGCGTTCCATTCGGAAAGGACGAAAGGTGATATGAACCAAGTTACGAAGCAACAGGGCAGAAACTAAGGTCACGAGGCCATCTTAAGTAGCTCTGTGTATTCTTATGGGTTTAGTGCAAGAACCCCTCGCAATCAAAAAAGAAATTGTAATAACTCTAAAAGTATAAATGATATGGAGAAACTGAAAACAGTTTTAGTATCAGAGACTCC
>JAGDQP010031144.1:10651-22123 GCA_022664845.1 Lepisma saccharinum | reverse complement strand
TTTTCAGCCGCAAATTTACTTGGCAACTTTGGAGTTGCGGTCACATATGATTTGTTCATCACTTTGGGCCTTATAACAGCTGTACCGGTATCAGCAGGTAAGCTTGTTTTCAAAAGATTTCCAATTCATTGCTTACAATTCATTTGTACAAAAGTTATGACGTAATATTGGTTTTCTAAAATTTTAGTAATCGGTATTATTTATTTTAGAAAGTGGCGTTATTTTGCGGTCCGTTGTTAGGTATAGATAAACATACAGATGAAAACTTAAATCCATCGAGACAAAAATTACTCCAATATAATTATAGAATTTTATGCACCCCAAAAATTGTTGAATTGGATTTTTAAGACCTTTAGGCAACTTTTGCTCAGGCCGGTCGAAATTTGTTATATTGACGATTGATTGACTGTATAAATGATGTCACGATATAATGTTTTATTTTCCTCATGACTTCTGAATTATCCGGAATACTTCCGGTTCCAATTAGTCCGGATGAAAGAAGTTTCACTGGATTTGCAAAACTGAAAACGTCAAAATAACTATGAAGATAAATATCATGAAAATATAAGTTAAAATACAGAAGTATATCTATATATACAGGTATATGTGTGTAGTTTACAACATGGCGACTCCTTAGCACTAGTTCTACAAGCTCTCTGCCTATTTTCTCTCCTGCCATGTGAAAAAACCTTTGCGAAACGTTGCCGCCTTTTCATTGTGTTTGTAATGTTCCTGTTCATCTACCTTTGCATTGTATGACGTAAGTGCCTTTTTCGACCATCTTATATACATATATAGCAACGTTACGCCGAGGGCGTGTTCACGTGATAGGAGAGGACACCGACAAAGAACACTGGTGCTGGGAGCTGCCATGTTGACAAATGACGCTAGGTAATAAAGACGGGAAAAAGCTAAAAGACTGAAGAAAACACTAAATGGAGAAGATAATTTGGAGGTTACTAAAAGTCGATGACAGGCTTCCTAAAGGAATCAGCGGGAAGAAGAAAACAATATCAATAATAATAATAATAATTATTATAATGAAGATGAAGGTAAATAAAATAGAGAATAAGAAAAATAAAAGGGAAGAAAATGAAAATAGAAACTGAAGACGGAAGGAAGGAGGGGATGGAAGAAGAAGTGCAATAAGCACTACTACAGAACCTGTTCTATTTTTGATCCCAGTCTGACTCCAAATCACAACTGTCTCATCTCCCATACCTGAACACACTTCGTATCACGGCCGCACCTATGACGAAACCCTCTGTGTTATCATCCTGAAATTTCTGAATCCTAAGTCAACTGCAACAGTTAGGAAGGGATGGGAAAATATATACAACTCTCTAATCTCCGCCAAGCATGAATTTGATCTTAAATCTCTGCAGCTCAATTCTTCTTCTGCGTTGGTGCTTTCTTCTTCCATCTCCTCCTTCCTTCCGTCTATATATTTATTTTTATTTTCCATTTGTTTCTTCAACAATTTCTCTATTATTATTATTAACATTTTTCTCTTTTACACTGATTCTTTAGGAAGTCTCTCATCGACTTCTAGTAGCCTCTAGATATTTGCTTCTCCATTTGGTGTTTTCTCCGGTCCCTTTAGTTATTTTTCCGCCTCCATAACCTGGCCACACTGTTACCCAGCATTTGTTGGCAACATGGCCGCTCCCTAGCACTAGTCCTCTCTGTCCGTCTTCTCTTCTATTATGTGAACACCCCTTTCGCGAAACGTTGCCGCATTTTTATCGTGTTTGTGAAGTTCTTTTTTTTTTTGTATGTATGTATATATAAAATATTGGTATATCATAACCACAACTGACAAGCAAAACTCGAATTCAACGTTTTTAAAATATATGATAGTCATGAAATTACGATATGATATCACAAAATAAGACTACCTCGGAGAGTTAAAATAAGAATGTCAAGATGAAGATAAAATCATATGGAACTCAATGCCCACGTGTACAAAACTGAACACAAACAATTACTTGTCTGTGAATGAAGACAAGGGGAACAAGGTTTCTTACACACACTTTAGCACTCTATCCAAAATTTTAAAATAATCCTTAATAAAGGCGCTTAACAACGCAAATCTTTCAAAGCCAATCGCGTTAGATTCCTTAATATATCAACCTTCAGTCATCACGGTCTACGTAACTCATAACATTAAAGAAAAAACTTGATAAATGCAAAAATTTAAGAAGTCCGAGAATTTTCAAGAGGATAGGAGGAGCTAGAACATACAAACCTCAGGGACTCCCAAACCGACCTAAAGTGTAACTTTGTGTCAATATGAACCACTAACAATCAACGAAAAGTTTGCTCAATAAAATTGAAAGTTTCAGAAACACATGAAACTGAAGATAGCACCAAGGATCGATGGAAACTTCAACATTCACTACAAAAGAAAAAAAGTTATGGAATAAGTTCATGAACTTGTGCATTATAAGATACAAGCCAGCTATTCTTGATAATGTGCTCGGAGATAGATATTTGTTACAAGAAAAATCCGTTTAATAAAAAAAGAAAGAAATAAGTTGAAAGTTATCCATTTTTTGTTTCTGTGTGGTGTGGTTCTACATAACTACTCTGTGCATTAATTAATTAATTTCTCACTCTAGTACTGTATATAACCAATGTTATGTATTTATCTGTAGAGTATGCTCTCTTTAAACACCAAACAATTTATTAGTACGTTAATGTCAGATATATAATTTTCTACACATGTGCTTAATTAACACAACTCATACCATAATGACATGTGGTCGTTTGTTTTTCAGGGTTAGATGTGGTGATATATCACGCCACTTTCCAAGGAATGAAGTTGGCGGGTATTATTCTTATTGCCATTGGATTTTTCCTTGTGCTCTTCCCGGATAATTGGCCTGATTATATTACCCGCGTACTCAGGTTTGTAGTTAACTGTTATCATTTGTTGATTATCGTAAATAAAATTTCACTTCAAGTATGGGAACAAATACATAAACTTCTACGCTCTAGTAATACAGTAATTTACACTTGATCTTGTAGAACAAACGAAAGCTAATTTTCAATAGTCAGATGGTATTAATGTACAGTTTTATTTTTGCACGAAGCAAGCTAATCGTATGATGGACAAATAATGGCCTGTTCATTGTTCAAGAATTCTGAATAAATCTTCACAAGGCAATAATGATAAATAAAATTGAATATGTTGACCAGTAGTAGCATAAAGGAAACGCATAATAGTTCCCTAGTTCTTCAATATACTAACAGACAAAATGGGTGACAAAAAAAACTTTTTTAATTCATTCAATAGATGATAAATATATTGGAATTCAGAAGCAATATTTTCTGATGATGTTGAGATACATTTTCTTTCTATTTCCCAACTGTTACATTATTCTGAAACAGATATATTTATTTGTTTTTAAAAACTGCGAAGTGCATTTCTATTTTACATCTGTACTTTTGTTTCTTTATCATAAGAACCTATTTGGATTTCATGAAGCCGTCGATCAAATTCTTATTTTAAGATACCTTGCAGAGAAATAAATATCTAACAACAGTAATATTTCCTGTGTTTTACTCCGTTTGAGATTTTTTTGAATGATCGTCGAACCATTCAGTATGTTCCAGAGCGCATTCTTTGAGTGAATATTGTAAATACATATTAGTAGTATTCTTTTAATCTGTCGAGAGTGCTAGCAGAAAGTCAGTGTTATTAAAAGTGCTAGTAGATCTGTGTGATTAACAGTAGGTAAGTTTCTATAGCACAAATTTTACTGTGAAAGAACACGCACAGAATCACAATTAGAAATACTAGAAAAGAAAGAGGTTTCTGTTTGATAACAGAAACAGTAAACATGGTTGCATGTTTGGTTACGATGTGAATGTAGTCTATCATAACAATATATCGAATGACCTAATTCTTTATGCTCAACACAAACTGATACAGTAAATGTGTATAAAAATTTATTTTTCTCAATTCAATTCCAAGACTTAAGAAGCAAGGTCATTCGATATGTCCTTGTTAAAATTGTTGCATATACCACCATCATGCACAGCGACATGTTTGCTGTTTTCTTTTTGATCCAGATGCCTTAGGTACAAAATCAAAAGCACTAGATGCATGAATAGACATACTTTAGGTTGGTATGAGTATTGAATAAAATATTATGAGATAATTTTGAAACTTTTATGCTTGGAAACTATATTTTCTTTTTGTTTCTAATTTTGGAAACATCATACTGAATATGATGGCAGAAAATCAGATTCACAAATGCTTCAATAAATTGCTTTCAGATCACACATAATAAATAAATAGGAAAAATATTAGTTGTGCACAATTTATTTGTGTTCTTTCAATGTTTTATTCAAATTTACTTACTGTCTTTTGTTTATAAAAGTTTAAGTGTAACGAATTGGGGTTATGAAATAGTAAGCTTCATTAGTTAACACAAAGTATTATGAACCTACAGGATCATTTTACTTTTATAATCATGAAATATTGGCTTCTTTATTGTTGCAATAAGTACAAGAGAATAATTGTATTAGATTGATATAATTTATAGACAGAAAAAAAAAGAGGCATATTTTACACTTTGATTTGCCTGCACCAAATCTTATATGATATGGCACACGGCTCACTGTAATAATTTACTTCTTATCAGTCAAACAACGTGTAAATGTAAATTAAAGAAATTAGATATGTCAAATATTGTAAGTATGCAACATGTTAGAAAACAGGTCGTTAAATATCGTGATTCTTTTTCGGGTTCACCAAATATGAAAATAAAATCATGTATTGCTTACATTATTCAGTGTTACAAAATTGGACGAATCCGCTGTTTTTTTTTATAAAATACGTAAACAAAATCTGTCAAGTTTAAACTAGAATCATGTAAGAACTCCAGTCGCTTACCCGAGTCCATGAAACTAAAGAAAGCGTAGTAGTTAACAAGTTTTATCATAATCGAATCATAATTGATCTGACCTAAGCTAAATTGTACTAATAGAAAAATACGACTAATTTTTTATATTATTATTATTATTATTTATATAACAGCTAATCCAGATGTAGCAGATGTGCTCATTTTTACCCTCCTTCTGTCATATTTGAAATGTTTGTACGACCTCTATTTTAACGACAAATACAAGTACCTATAAGTAGTTGATGTAATGAATTTTTTTTTAGCATAATAAAACAAAAGTATATACCTAATCATGACTTCTATTCCGTAACGGACGTTTCATTCAGAAATAACAAGTTCTTCGAGTTCATTAGACTTATAATTAGTTCGCAACCCTCGAGAGATGTTTAGAAAATGTAATTTTTATAAACTGTGCATAAATCGTCCACCCCTTTTGTACAAATGACAAAATTTCAATCACGTGTAAAATACATTCATGTATCATTTAAGCAAAAAGCTACTAACTGGATGATTTATGCATAATTCGAGAAAAACAAAAAACAAATACATTTCCATATTTTACATATTACATCTCTAATAAACAGAACTTTAAGACTAATTAAACTAGCTGAAGAATGTGTTCCATTCGAAGTAACATGCCTTACATAAAAAAAAATAGGAACATTCTTAATTTATGTTTTGCTATGAAATGTACAGATATTTGTAATTACAAAAGATTGTACTAAATGTGGACAAATTTTAATATATATGACAAAAAGTAGAGCAATACTGTTCACATTCTTCAAATCTGGATGGGCTGATAATTATATAAGAACTCCGGGCTCGTGTGTCTTGAGATCTTTCATAAATTATGCTTTTTGACTTGAAAACGAGAAGTATTTTAAAAGTCGTATAAAACAATTGAATCTGAATACGTAAAGAAAGTAATTTTTGGTTTACTGGAGGAAACACTAGGCGTGAATTTTTTTTAAAAAAACTTTTCAATTGTAAATGCTACAAACCGAGTTTGAAGTACAATATTACATTTTAAATTTGACCAGTAAAATTATTTCATCACTTACCGTGACAATGAAATATGTAAAGATTTATTTTTCCTAAACTAAATACAGTAAAGAATATGAGAAAGACAGTACTTGTAATGTAGGAGAATAAACATGAAAAACTTATACTACGCTTAGTTCGTCCACTTCCAATCAAGCTACACTGAATCTATTTGTAAGCATTCTCAATAAAATTTTCCTCAATTAAAACTATTATGTTTCATTATCAATTAGAACCACTGTACATCATTTTGAACTTTATTTAAATTTAAGAGCGAAAGTTAATACTTTGATTTCTCAAAGTTATCTGATCACTAACATGTTGCATCTTGCATTCCTAACTTTGCACACCAACTTTAGATTTAGTGTTAGTTATAGAACTATATCACTGTATACACTTAAAATAGTAAAAAAAAAACATAATGAAACTAATTTATTAATTAATATTTAAATTCACACTATTAACTATAACATTATGGCTACTCTTGTTTAAAATTTAACGCATAAAGGCAGGCAGTAAACAACGTAATAACCAAAGAAATTATGGCAAAGAATTACGAAATATTAGCTGTTCTCAAGCTGTATATGATCTTTTCGTCAACCATATCTTCAGCCAGAAGAAACCTTTTTGTTTTACAAAAAGCGTATTACATGCACAGAATTATATTCATATAAAATTTATGAAATATATTTTTTTTTTTTAAATATGTAACTAAATTTCACAACACTTTTGAGAACTCCGTCTTGCCAATTTACTTACCTTTGGTTTTCCTTAGTCCTACCAGAGAAATGATGCAAAATGGATGGTTATTGGTAACATAAGTCTTAATATTTGAAATAAATGCATCCGTCTAGAAATCATTAACTTTTGTTAAGGTTCTTCACAGTTTCATTTTCGTATCAACAGAAACAGAAAAGGAAGGTGGGGACACCTACAAGACAAAATTTGATGATGAAACTTTTTCTTACAACGATTGAAATGGCCTAGCATCATAAAGCACTGAGTCAAGAAATACTCAATGTTTCTAGAAAAAGACATCACAAATACTTAAGCTCGGGACGGGTTACCATATCTCACAATCTTAAAAATTATGATTAACTTATTTAATAAAGACTAATTATAATATAGTAAGATAAAGCAGAGCATATAAAATCTTTCATCAATTCAGTAGTAAAATATAATTCGTCTTATATAATAAACGTTAAAATTTACTTTGAAAATGTAAATGATATTATTTTCAGTATAATTTTTCATTTCTCTTGTGTTTTTAATTCCTGTTTTATTATTTTCAAACTATAGTAAATTCATTTCTTCAATATTTTGTTTTCTTTAGTTTCTAAACTATATTAGGCTTGTTCGAATTTACCCAAACAATGATATGGAGAAATAAAGATTTCAAGTTCTAATTTAGTTGGTCCAAAATATTCTTACCGTATTCTCACAGAAGAATTCCTAATATTTTTAAAACAAGCTGTTATTATTGAATATCTATTTTTAAATGTAAGCTTAATTAGATTTGAAATATAATGTTCCTCTCTAACCTCATTAATATATATACGTATTAATTTTTGATATTGTTTAAAACATTTAATACTGGAATCATTATAAATTTTAAATCAAAGTGCATTTCAGATTATTAAGTTCTAAAAATAAGTTGTTCTTCAGGTCAGAAATTTTAACGTGTTCTTTGAAGCTTGAAGAATATTATTTTCTGTTATACATTTTCTTTACAAATGAGTTTTTTACTTCTGTAGTAAAGCTTATTAGCTCCCCAAACGATATCGTTAGATAACTAAAGATATTAGATAAGATGTACGTAATATTTTAAAATATTAAATGAAATTTTAAAACGTTCAAAACATCCAAAACTTCTATAAATTTTAAATCTTTCAACCTCCTAAAACACGTCTTCCAGTATATAATACAAATGTTTATTTCCTTTAATATAATTTCAACTGTGAAAAAAAATAGATTCCTTTTTTAAAACAAAACAAGTTGACATGACATGCAGGGACTTTTGGCTGAGATCTGGCTACGACAGCAAATATTGTTGATCATTTTTCAGAGCTGCAATCGTGTTTCTATTCGGGAGTCAGATTTACAACTCAACTAATTGATTGGTTGAAGCAACTTCCCCTCCTCCTCCTTCTGCCTGTTTTTATGTGTTTAAGTCCCCATGGCAGTCCCAGGTCACGAGACTCTCTGTTCTTCCAGAGCCCTGATCTTGTTGAGTCACAGCACCAGGTAAGCCACTGAAAAAAAACAAATTATTGTGTCCTGAATGTGTTCCAAGTGAGTGTGTTCCTAAGTGTAACCCCGCAATTGGCTCTCTCCGTACATTACCCTTTTCTTACTACATGTACATGTAATGTATGTTTCCCGCTTTCCTAGCGTGTAGGGAAAGAGGTATTCACACGTGATTACTATGTATTGCTAAACATGTATATACTGTATCCAATCTGTAAATGGTTGAAGACACTAACTCAAGTTAGATAGATTCAAATAGAAAATAGCGCATCGTGGAAATTATGGCAGCTATTTCGACAATTTGATGAAAACTGCGTGGTAACTCAAACATTGTCAAGAATCATGATTCTACAAAATGTAATGAATACACATATGAAGCGGTACACTTTTATTAAACTGAGAAAAAAATACTGTTGTAAGGTTCCGTGTAAATATAGAAACGCAAAAAAAAAATTTAGTAGAAGTTTCGTCGGGAAGCATGGACCTGTAAGAAATAAATCCCCCTTCACAGGATGCCGTAAGAATTGCAAAATTAATTTGCTTTTAAGAAACGCAGAAGTTTGTAATACGATGACCAACAATTTCATACCCTTTTCTGAAACCTCTCACATAGAAACACTGATGAAAAGAAATGGTTTTCTTGCTATTACAACTGACACAAGTAACGAAGCATTTAAAATAAAAATACCAACGTACGTACATAGATCTTTATATGTTGAAGATAAATATCAATTTATGAAGAAGCATTTTTATATGCTTACGAGTTAATATCTTAGACGTAAATCTACTACTGTATACACTAAAAGAATAAACAAATTTGTGAATAATCGGTAATAAATTCTATTTCACTGTCTACAGAAAGTAAATATAAATGATTTGTTTAATACTCATTAACAGTGTTTGCAGGCACACACTTACAATTGACATAGAAATAGAAAAAGCATTATAAACAATGAGAAAAACTAATCAAAATGCATTTTGGGAAAAAGAACATTATCTATTATAAATAATAAAACCGAAAAAGAAACTACTTGTACATGCATCTCAAAATACAAGAATTAGAAAAATAAGAATTCTCAAAGTAAGTTTAAACAATCAGAGACTCATTTGAATAGGTTTCAAAGAAAATTCAAAGGAACCCCATGACAAGAACACTCACATGATTTGATTCAGCTGATAGTGTTTCATTAAACGCATAAAAAGTCAAATGGAGTGTATGGATCAAACTCTCACTTCATCTTATATATATATATATATATTGACATACGCATATTCATGCACAAACCACTAGCATTCAGTTATACTTACAGTCTCTTATCTAGAATCTATTACAATGCTACACAATCCTTCCACAAACGCTCCAATTTTAAGGACATTTTATAGTCACTTCTGTTGAAATACTCATGGTTGGTGCATATACATAATTTGTGATCCTTATTTGAGTTACGTCTGTGCTAGGAGCCACACATTTGCCTTATGTGGTATGAGATCATTCAGATGTATATACGACCCTGCTCATATATTGTCAAACTACACTGATACCAAGAAATGTTCCTATTTGAGATACAGGGTGAGACAACATATATTACAAATTAATTACCCATATTAATTAGTATCTTGTTTCAACTTTTAATTTGAAATAAGATACGGATGATGCTGGCGTAAATTACTGCTGGATCATCTTAATTTCATGAGTTAATAAATAGTTCACGAAAAAATGTGTTGGACGTTTACCATTTTCTTCATTATTTGAAAAAAAGTCAGACAAAACACAACTCAATCTATACACTCAAAAATGTACGAAAATTCAAAGCTTTAGCACCTGTTTCGCGCCTTGTATATATATACACACATGCCCTTGTACAGATCCCTACGTTCATTGTGGATGTACGTAAGTTGGTGCACGTCTGTAAGATACAGCAGTTTGTTAGATAAGTTAGACGCCTGTGTGATAATCATTCTCAATGTACACCCCTTGTAGCATGCCCCTGTCTCTGTCTGCATGTGTCTCGAAGCTTCGTATGTGTCGTCTATAGTTAGTGGCATTAGCAGCAACATTACGTAACCTGTGTATGTTAGATTGTAATTAAGAACAATGTATAATAAATTATTACTCATTGAAAAGCTTCCAGAACAATTACATAATGATGCGTTTTTATTTCCTTATTGGGATCTCTGAGTACTTATCGTCAATAAGACATGTTTTGGGGAAACAAAGTGGAAGTGAGCGAAGCTGAGGCACATGTAAAATATCTGTTATGAAAAACTATTTTTTGCGCGATCTCAAACTACACTTAGGGAGGTGGTATTGCTTAGAAGATGACGATTGAAACGAAATACAATCTTTTATTTAAAACTATGAGTGAAGTTAAAAAAAAATCTGTTTTTGTTGTAATTTAAGAATTTATACTAAAAACGCCCAGTATCGTAGATTGTTGGCTAAACACTGGAAACGCTGAAATTATGAAGGTATTAGTCTTTTTGTATACATAAACCATTTCCGAATATTATTAAGTCAAGAGTTTATGCTACTTGTGGTATTTACAAATACAATGACTTTAGTAAAATCTTTAAAATCGTTTTTATATCCTTAATATACTGAAGATTTACACAATTGTGAAGGGGAAAAAATATTGTCAGTAACTAGTTGTTTATATATATATATTTTTTTATACATTTACGTATATATTGATTTTACATTAATGTACTGTATAGATGTATATTGCCGAAACCCGAAACAAGTTTGAGGAATGAAGTCGCTTGGTGAGTGCATTCTCCGCGGAAAGAGATAAAGAAGTTAGCAGCCAGAGTCTCTGTTGTAGGAGTTGTTTCGGCATTCACCTGGTGATTGATAAAAGCGTTTGGAAAATCTTGCCGTTGTAAGTAGGATTCGAACCTGCACTCTTCTTGAACACTTACTTATCCGAAGTGTGTCATTTTCACCACTAGACTGAGGTCCTGAATTTTACCTGTTAAGTTTTTCAATACTCTTCTCTCCACTTTGAAGCTTTCCCAGTTTGAATGAATGTGATATATATATTTTTTTAATAATATAGGAATGCTCTTCTGTGCACTAATGGAACCTTTTCACTTCCACTTTAGAAATATTTATTATTTAATACACTAAATAATAGATAAGAATCATTCATAATTCTAACTTTAAAGCAAGAATTCTTCACATCTTTATTAAACAAAGAAAAGTTATGCCTTCGTAACGTTTGACGTGTTGTATACAATGTTATTCACGCGATTTTATTTTTGTATTTTTCAT
>JAGDQP010031144.1:0-10551 GCA_022664845.1 Lepisma saccharinum | reverse complement strand
TTTTTGTATTTTTCATGATTTTATTTTTGTATTTTTCATGATTTTATTTTTGTATTTTTCATGATTTTTTTTGTATTTTTCATGATTTTATTACGAGCGTAGTTTTTCATTTGCAACATTACTCTAGTTATTTTTCATAGGGAAGTTGCTAAACAAAACAGGCGCTGTAACCATTTCAAAATTACGAAGTTATTTATTCTATATTAAAAAAAACTACACGATATACAGTAGGTATAGATCAGAATTAATTAGGCTTGAATATCAAATGCTAATTGTACAGCTTTGTATGATCATTAAAACGTAAGTCTTCATTAACAAGCATTTAAGTATTACAAATACCAGGCATTACCATAAAATATAATAGGTATATGTTTCATTATGGATATATTATTTTCGATTCTTCTTCACTGTGTTGACCAATGGTAGTTTGTATATCTTGGTTTTGCACTACCAGCATCGAACACTTGTCTGAGCAGTGCGTTGTAGTCGAATTCTTCCAGTTTTTGCTGCTTTCCTCTTATTTTCCTGTTCTGCAGCTCAATTGCTCAGATCATTTTCAGCAAGATTTTTCAAAATTCAGTTTTTGTACGCAGAATACCGATAACATTATAAGTTATAAATTCAACATTTGTTTTATCACTTTCAAATCAATATCTTCACAATGGATGGTAACGAGAAAGAAATTTCTGAGAAATAATGGAAGTATTCAACTGCCATGATTTTAACTTTGGACATCTTTTAGTATTCGAATCATTATCAGTTAACAAAATGGCTTACAATATAAAAAAGTTACGATATATTCCATTATGATACTAGATATTATTGCAAGTTTACAATATTCAGTCTCCTGACCAATTCTACTGCTATATCTATCTAACTTTTCTCCGATTCCTTGTCTGAATACATCTTTTAAATCGTTATTATTTACATATAAGATTCTGAAGTTCGGTTAAAGGACGTAAAATGTGTGCATAATTTCTGGACCAGTAAGACATTCTGCTTCTTTTACTTATTTCTGAGTGCAAAACTCTCAAATTGTTCATCGAATTTGTGTACAACCCCATAATTTGTTCATCTCGTTACCTTCCATCTCTTAACTTTTCTTTAATTTTGTAAATATGCCTTTGAACAGTAAAAGCTACTGGGTTTTTCAACCTTGTACTTTTTTTTCATTACTTTTTAATTTAAGTGGGCTACTTTGAATTCCACATATATCGCTTATTTTTTGTATTTGCAAAATATTGATTTTTGAATTGCGATTCTTACAAGACGGTCTTGCTCAGGAATATACTTTCACGAAGTGTCAAATTCTGTGCAATAGCTTAAAACTAGTTAATTTCATTGGTTGAATAGTAGTATCATTGCGTGAACGCAAAGAGAAAAAAATTCTTAGTTTCTTCGAAACAAAGTAGGAAAAATCTGAAATGTCATATTGATAAAAATAAGAAAGAAAGAGGTGGCGCTGAGGCTCAGATACCTGAAGGCCATAAATAAGTTCAGAATTAAGAGAAAGCGTGGGCAGGTAAAGCGGTAAACAAATCTGAGCGTATTTAAATTCTGTCAACAAAACGTTCAAGTCAAAAGTAAGCAAAAATGTCATAAACGTGTAGTGAAAACGTCTAAACGGGAAATCACTCTCCATGAAAATCGAAAATTTTCAAAGCAAGAAGCATGTCACATTCAAATCCACACGATATTCTTCTTAATAAAACTGAGCATTATGTTTTTATTTCTGGATATTATCTTTTAGCGCATGGTATGGCTGTCTAGCCATTCCACGTTACCGATTCCTCTCTTAAATTTTGCAATCCTCTGCGATTATGCTTTATTGACGAAAGATCGCCACTTTTCCATTTGTGTTTGTTCTGCACCTACTTTATTGCCCTATACACATAGTAATATTTTTAACTACGTTTTACTATCATTTATACATAAACAGAGACAAAGAGGGATCATAAGACAATTGACCTTTGAATTGAATTGTAAAAATTGTACTCGGTGGACATGAATTTATAGCATGGTTTATATCTTTCATGAAGCGAACACCCAATATTTCTTAATCGTAAGCGGCGCTAATACAACTAGATGACATTACATGATAATCAAATTTGCCGTTAAAATACAAAAGGACAATACTATCTGGAACTTTTCGTTAACAAACATAATTAGAATACATACTAATAGAACGAGTTTCTATGCCTTCACTTACCTCTAATAGGGAAGTGAACAATTTTCCGAACATTGTTTTGCCTGCTATCTATGAACTATGTACGCGCTTAATTATACTATGAGTTGGTTCATCGAGGTATATTTCTTGTTTCTTTCGGTGATCATTGTTCTGTGTCTCGTCATATTTTCAATTTTAATGGTTAAAGGCATGCTCAGTGATGGCCATCGTTACTGTTAAAAGTTTCGTGAAGTTCTGACGAGCCGTGTCGAAAGAGAAGTGCTACAAAGCGAAATGCAAAGTGAAGTAGCTTCATTCACTTCGCTCCAATGACGTCTCAATTGATTAAAAATGCCATTTTAAGAAAATGAGTTAGTCTCTCTTCTCCTTGCTCTTTGCTTTCCAACTCTCTACAGCTTTCGTCTTTTTCGTCTCAATATGCTTCAGTTATTTGCTTATTCCCTGGGGATTCTTCTTACATTGTAAGGAATACTTATTGTGTAGAATGTTCCGTTTACTTTACAAGGAAATTCTCTTCCTAATGATCCATTTGATAGCGCTGCATTGCAAATATGTTCCTTTCTTTGTGTTCTTACGGCTTTACTTCCTCTATTAGGAGACGTTATACAAACTTCTGCGTATGTTACACTTCTTCATACGAGTTTGTTTCAGTCTCAGCACTTGATCTGGAGACACTTGTTTACCTTCATCGTCTCGGAATATCCTTAGTACGATTTTTGTTCTCCGTACTTTCAACACGTTTATAGCTTTAGAATGATCGTTTTGCGTTATATCAGGAAAACCTCGTTACCCGTTCTTACTATGGCTGTTTTTCCGTTTCGTCTATTGTCAGTACTTATATGTTTTCTTGTTTGTATCTAGCATCAAACTACTTTTACTCTGTCGAAATTCTACTAGCGTAGCTTCCATACATATTAAGAAAGCCGAAAACGAGGTTACAAATACTGAGTGAACGAATTCATGAAGTTAAACACAGGGTTGCAAGTTACGATAGAACAATAAATCTTGGAAACAAGGGAAGGGAAGTGATAAAAATACCTTGAAGGCAGTTTCTAATTATGAATGTTGTAATCTTAATAATTAAAATGTTTGTGATTTTGTAAAAGTAAATATTTGTAGTCTAAACTGTACGTTGAAACTATATATTCGAGAGATTAGCTCTGATAAAATAAGGATGCCTCCATTTCCTTTAAACACCAAGTATAAAAAAAACCGTGGCACGACAGCCCATTAAGGGCCCAGGACTACCAGCCAGCTTTGGCACTCATGCCGTAGAGGTGAGATGTGGTCAGCATCTCGGCTTCTCCTCGCCGATAATTCCGGTTTTCGTGACCGGAGTCCGCTACCTCTTTATTCAGGTAGCTCCCCAATTGGCCTCACGACGCTGGGTGGACGCCGCACAGGCAACACCATCTGAAGTAATGCAACGGTCAGCCGTCCAAGCACTAACCAGACTCAGAGCTGCTTGACTTCGGTGATCTTTACGGGAACCGGTAGACCAGCTCGGCTAGGGCGTTGCCTGCCAAGTAGAAACTTAGATTCCGCAATTAGTTTGCACTTCACGAAAGAAAACTCCTTTCTTGTATTGTGATGAATTGAATGATAGCAATTAATTTGTAGAACGAGAACAAAAGCTATTTTCTAAAGGCAAGCGTCAATATTAAATCACGTTAATAAATAGAAACTTTAGTAGTGAAACATAGATGGTAAATATTTTCGTTTTAAAAAAGCAAAATGCTTTCAAGTATCAAAGATATAAAAATATCAAATGTGCATTTATAACCATTTTAAAATGTCTACAAGAGTTTTCAATAATTCGTTCCCTTAGTTCTAAAAGAATAATATTTGCAACTCTGTTCTTATTTCACAAATATGCTTACGTGCTATCTTTTAGTACGTGCAACCCTTCTTTTAGCTTTGGCAGCATCCTAGAAAACTACTCCACTGCACAATTTATATGAGTAGAAAGTTTTACTGAGCTAACCACTGATCATACAGAATGTCTATACAATAGATCTGGGGATCCATGGCATCGTGGGAAGTCTGAACGCACTGTTAGAGTCTGATTGCATGTAACACCCACCGCTGTTTGTTGTGATGGTCAATGTTGTTGTGCCTTCTTTAGTTTTTGTGTAATGAGGGGCTGAGGTATTCTATTTAAACATGTGTTCTAATTACACCAGTTTGTTAGCAGATGTCTGTTGTATATGATCTCCCTGTAGACATATCCCGCTCGATATTTCTTTCTTTTTTTTTTTTGTGATAGTAATCCATGTAGAGGATATTGTGCAAGCTGGAAACAAGTAAATATGTGCTTGTTTGATTCATACGAATATATAGATAAATAAGGTAAATTATAACATGTTGAAATTGAATCCGCTTTTACATACTTTAAAATATAACTTTTTTTTTAATCTGATCACCAGCAGCGCAAGAACAGGTTTATGCTTCAGGAGAAGTTAACACAAAGATTGCATAACAACCGAAGAATAACATTTTTTCAATCATTGTCTCATTCCAATGTGAAGTGCAACTTATAATTGTAGGTAATTTGTAGAAAAGTTATATCTTGTCTGTGTTTTCCAAATTAATTGCATTTTTTGATAATTTGCTTCCATAAATAATCCATTCGTAGTGAAGTATGTGATTCACTTACCCATGGTAACTTTCAGGAAACATTATAATCGTTTTTATCAAGCTCTTAAATCTAAACTAACACCTCTATTTTTAAGGTGTAGGATATAAAAGTAGCACTAAGAACTATGTGATAAGACTGTAAACTAATTTGAATAGCATCACTAAAGTGCTCCACATAAAATATATGCCTGTGCTTGAATCGTATATTAAAAATCTGTACTCGAAAGAGCAATGCTAAACACCTCTTAAACATATTCAGTAACATGCAAAGATAGTGTCATTATGCAAACTAAATGTCCACCTTTTCGTGTAGTTACTATGGTCACCTTTATTACTAGAAAATAGAGGGATAAATTTATTCTTTGAAAACTTGATCCAAAACTTGTACAATTGAGAGGTTTCCTGGAATTCACCAGAGTTAAGTGAGCAAATACTTCTTTTTGCTAAACGTACTTTAAAATTAAGGAAACTGAAGGTTTACTTCTAAATTTATAAAGGTACATTAATATGTATAACGTCAATGTACTCATATTTTTCCTCAATAACTTCATTTTAATTATTATTGGCACTCAATTATGCATTTCGTAATAGAAAACTGAGGCTTTTATATTGCATGTATTTATTGTCTATGATAGCAAACAAATGGTATAAAAGATATTTTAAAAGTTTCAGGAATATTTAATTTAGAACCCATTAAATCTCTTTTATAACGACAAATTTTACAACGAAGATCTGTACAAAACCATGACAACTGCAACTCTTCTAGAAATTATTAAATAACGATTTAGGGTACTGAGTAATGATGATTGGTATTACCCGGAGGCAGTTTGTGACTCAAAGATTCCTGGACAAGATGAATTGACGATAACCTTGCTTTTGGCTTCCACAGAATGAATATGAAGTCTTAAAGACAAGAGCTACAGTATAAAATAGTTTCTGAACTAATATGTTCAATGTATTCTTATAAAGCATCGGATGCGGGATCATTTCATTACAAGGCAAATGCCAAATCTTTCACCAGGAACCCAAAATCATACCCAAAATTTGTATCTTTTGAACCTTCTTCATACATTTAGTACAGATTTATATGTTGTTACTTTGGTTATAAGTTGCAGAGTTATTCTCATTTTAAACTAAGGTTTGGCAAATAATGTTGTCCGTATTGTGGCACGCAAAACTTGTTTGTACACCTGTGGAAAAGTCGTGTAAATTGATCTGTTTATTTCAATTACAATAAAATCTACACCTTCATATTCTGAAACTGATAGCATTTTGTTCTTTTGGAACCCAAGAGAAGGCATGAAACAAGATATTTAGTTTGTATAAATATTATACTTACCTGAAGCATACACACTTAAGAATTACATTTTGGCGTTACTGGTGAAAAAAAAATATTTTTTTTTTCAGTTCAAAAGTTGAAAGAGACTATCAGTCTAAAGTGATAATTTACCTTATTTATTAGAATTTTAAATATATGTGTTGTTTGTAAATTAGCTCGTTTGGTTTGCAGAAGAGATTTTTTTCCAGGTGGAGTCGACGTCACCAAGCCAATCAAAATGGACATCGCAGAGATGTCGTGGATTACAGAACAGGTTATATACGTTCTCATCTAAGATCTCCATCTGGCAGAGTGAGATGACCTACTCCAAACCTTGCTGAGAGTTATTTCTAGCGGCTAGTTCACTATTTTTTCTCTGTGATTATACTTATAGACATTTTTTGAGATAACGAACTGATAATGGTAAAGAGGGAAAATGGACATATTGCACTCTTCTAGTCCCAAAGTGTAAATAATACTACTCGAATTCTATATATACACTCACACGCATATATAATGTAAATATGTATAAGTACATCGTATTTGCATGAATTTATAATAATCCTTTTATCCATAAATTCGTATCTGTGGTATGACTTGATAGTCAGGACTTTGTAAAATGTACTAGTCGAAATGCAAATGTATCTTCATGAATGCTTCCCACATGGGAAAGACGTGTCGAAAAATAAAACAAAGGTTTATATCATCAATGAAGGAAAGCTATACCTTGGCATTTGCTCTAAGTATGTATTAATGTTATACAATATATTCCTGAAATTAAAACAGTTTTTTGTGTTCCGAGCTGTTCTTGAGATAAGACAAATTGTTTCTAACTATAGTCTTAATAGTCAGAAAATAATTTGTCATAATTATTTTACATGAAAATAGTCTGAATAGTCAGAAAATAATTTGTTTATCATAATTATTTTATATGATTATTCACTTTAGAAAATAACTTTTAGTTGTAAATTGAGAATACAATTTGTAAGTGAATATCATAATTACGTAGTGCGTTTCTCATAATTAGTTAGTACGATTATTACCTTTTGAAAATATTTACTCCTAGACTCAGTATAAAATATGTTATCAATGTTTTAGAACTGTAATTCTATGTGTATATTATCTTTAGGTTGCATTATGAAGAAAGAAAGAAAAACATTCTGAATAATTGAAGATCTCCACTTCAAGAAAGGGATAATTTCAGTTTTCTTTAAGGTAAAAAGAAATAAATTTAAAAACAGTTTTAACAAAATATTTTTGTAGAGGCTCAAACCAGTTTACCAACGTAAAATATTCTTATATATTATATATTCTTTGTTCGTAAAACAGTTTGAGCAAATGTAAAAAATATTGTGATAAAAATGTTTTTTATTTTTCTTTCTTAAACGTTAAGGAGTTGCACCGCATTTGCAGCAAGGTCTTCGATTGCCATTCTACGATAATATTAAGCAGTGCTGGAAATAGGGGAACGCAGGGGATCATACCCGTCTCCCTAGTAAATTTAAATGTGTGTCTAGGAGAAACGTGGAAGACCGCGAACTCCGACAGTGAATACAGCAAACAGCCGTTGTTTATGCTACCGGTAGGTGGCTCAATGACCCTTTGTCGCAACTTGTTGAAATTCTTTAAAACCTTAAAACAGAAATATTGCAAACCTGTTACTCCACGTGCAACAGTGATTAGCTGTCATTGTTGGGAAAATGCTATTCCATAGACTCATTGGCACGGGAAGTTCAAAGAACATCCTGCCCTGAATCATTCTTGCAAAAATATGCGAAACTTTCTCTCTCACCTCATCCCGTAAATAGATACTTGTACAAGCAAGTGACATGAAATCTTCCCTTCGTGCTTGTTGGAACACATCAAAAATCAGAATAATGTTTAAGTTTTGAGTAGTAAGTCATCATAACAATACAAACACTGCAAAAATAAAGTTTTACTCTATATAAAGGAAAATAATTCGCCGCAAATCGGATTTATTATTGTTACTGCAATTCGCAGTACCCATAGAGAAAATTTTCTGTGTTCTCCCGTACCATAATTTTATTCCACGGTTCCCATACGAAAATTTTTTTTGCGATCTCATTACAATTTTTTTTTCCGGAAATCTGAAGCTCCCATGAGAAAAATTTTCTGCGTTCCCCCAGTAAAATATTTCCATTCCAACACTGCATGATATTCAGTACGTAATACTTTTATACTTGGAAGTATGTTTGCGTGTTATGATTTTTCGCAGACTATTTCCCCTACCAGCTAAATTGTGTGAGCAAGGTGCAATAACTATTTCGTATCTCTATCTACTTGCTGCTTTTGTGACGCAAGCTTCTTTACCGAATTTTAATTCCTCTACTCTTTATATCTCCACAATGCATCACCGAGCGGCTGTGGCTTAGTGAGAGAGCTTTGGCTTAGCATTCGGAAGGTCCTGGGATTGATCCCAGCGACCGACCATCCTGACAGGTTTTTCCACAGTTTTTCCTCGGTTATACCAAGCAAATACTGGGATGATACTTACAAAAATAGGCCCTGGCCGTCTACCTTTCCCCCACCCTATCCTGGTCTGAGCCTAAGATGCCTTGAAATAAATTAAATTGAATCCTCAATGCATCACTTCTTATGTACAGTATACTGATTCTTTGTCCTGATCATCTTTATAATCCTGAGTACTTCATCTCATTTTATCTGGTTTCGTTGCATATGTATTTGTAAGTATGTATTTGTAAGTTCGTACTAAATTATGTACAGTATTTGCTTTGTGCTCATTCGCTATTAGTTTCACTTAATTTTCTCTAGCATTCTACTTCAGTGTCCAACTTCATTCTCCCAGATTTGGATTTCCTCATACTATTACAATATGCACCATCCTTCTTCAAAATCTATCTTCCTTTACTTAATGATTTTAATGGATACCATATCATGAGAATTCTTATATTATGTTTAAGCCTTTCTTCCATTCCTCTTCCACGGCTTGGGATTTCTTCATGAATCATCAAATACAGAAAACATAAGTAACACAATTCAAGGGTAAAAGTCAATTCAATAGGCCTTGTCTTCAGTGGTTATATTCAAGTAGTTAAAAATGAGAAACTAGAAGTAAGGAAATGAGTTGAAAGTTCTCGCAAGTCTTAAGAAGAGCAATTCAAGTTGTAGCTAATAAAAGACTATAATATAGTTGGGTGAGAACTCCATATATGTGTTCATATACACTTTTCATAAAGTCCTTGTGACTTCCAGAAGTAGAAATCCCTCTATCAGATTAAAATAAAATCTTTTTTTTTTCTTTTTTTTTAGCAAATCATCTTCAAAAATAGGTTAGCTATTCATCAGCATTACATCATTTCAATTATCTCTTGCTTCGTGTTGCTTTAGTACTAAACGAAACATCACCAAACATGCAATCAGATCATTTTCGCAAGCCCACCCCTAAACAAGTTTCAAATGAAGAACTAAAAACTTCAAACGAACTTCTCCATGACCAGTCAATTCACCATCATATACCGTTCAGAAAGTTGATTTGCCAAGGTAAACGAAACATTCATAACACCTCAGCTCATTACTTGAAACTAGTAACAAGAAACATTAGTTCCCTGATCATGCCCATATTAATAAGTCCAGATGCAATAATTTATTACCTATATATGAATAAAAGGATTAAAATTATCCTATAGACGATGACTGAGAAACAAAAAAAAGGGGGGTTTGCTCGATCTTGATACACTAGCGCAGTTTTTGAGGATGTGTAAAAACAGTGCCAGTGAATGTAACGCCCACAGTGTATATTAATACAATCGGTCGAATGGATCCTTCAACAACCCGAGATGAGTGATCTCTTTTCCCACTCACACACACTGGCAACGCGATACGACTGTCAATGATCTACTCTCAGATGCACTCGCAAAGAAGCAAGGGCAGAAAGCGTTTGCTCTAAGTTACTCTGTGTGCACCTGCACTGACGGTCGAACAGGAAAAAAATGCAGCTGCACTGGCCCTGCTCTAGTGTGCACTGGTGCCAAGAAGTGTATCTAGTTCGAACGGATCCAAGATTTGTCATCTTGTTTTATTCCATCCTCCCTCCAGGAAACTTACGTGGAAGAAAGAAACGATGAACTCATCAAATACGTTGTACAACAATCAAGCTATTTTTTCATTGTTGTTGCCAAGTTATGAATCGAATAGTTTCTAAGAGATATGAAGTATTAATATAAAAGAAAAAAAAAAGATGTCCTTTGTATTTTAATCTTAATGATGCTCTGCATCTTTCTCGATACATATCTTCCAAGAACATGGTACGTTTGTGCCTTTGCTCAACTCCATTTTTAAATGTTTAACAAGCATTGTTATTATTAACTCATTGGAGTAATTAATATATTATACATCTCTGGTTATTGAAAAACCTACTATAACCCCC
>JAGDQP010031143.1:0-22124 GCA_022664845.1 Lepisma saccharinum | reverse complement strand
CATGTGCATGAAATCGCATTCCGCTTATAGAGAGGATAATTGGATTTAACTGATATGAGTAAAATTAACCACTTCAGTATTTTTCATCGAATTAATACCTTTTGTTAATCTCAAATTTATAAACAGTTTCCAGTAAATTAACATCACTGCTAAAGCTGGCCATTTGATCAGTAATAGCGGAATAGTTTTATTTGACAAAAGTACAAAGAAGAAAATATAAAAGTATCTCTCGTTTACAGATTACCATCGAACCAAGTCACACGAAAACATTTGAAAAATATGTAAACATCATGGGAAACGGGAAGGTTGGGTGCTTTAACATTCAGTACCCGTTACAGTAATGAAGGAGATGACATTTTCAACCAAATCGTGACTGGTGACGAAACGTGGGTTCGCCATGTAACCCCACGTTTTGGTTGTCTTTACTGGCAAGATGTTTCTTTGAGAAAGGTTTGGACACGTCACCCGCTATAAGTGTTTGAACATTGGTGGAAACTATGTCTAAAAATAGTTTAAGGTGTTCTCTTGCATGTAAAAATAAATTTGGCTTGAACAAAACTGTTTTAGTAATTTTTTTTTAAAACGGTACTTACTTTCCGGACACGCCTCCTACTATGGTAAATAATATTAGAAATATATACAGGAGGCAAACGCAACAAAAGAGGTTACGAACCAAGGTTAGGGATGATTAAAAATAAACGTGAAAATCTTTAAGCAGATCTTTAATTTTTTAAGGAAGCTACTCTGTACTGAATAGAAGAAGGTACTGTATTTGCTCTTTTCAATCTCTTCTTCGCTAAATAGCTTTAAGATAAAGTATTTAAGTTTGGGGTTTTCAAACTGCGGACTCTGGTCCGGATCCGGACCCTTAAACGATACCCGAACCTCCAGAATGTGATGTAATTTCAAAAGTAATAATTGAATGTTTTATAACAAAGCAAGTAATAGTTAGACATTTGCTTTGCGGCGATGTGTACACAGTTAATTGGTTGGGAGAGGGCTTACAAGTATAATATGAATTCCAGATAATACAGTATTCATGATTTTTTCTGTAATATTGCATACAATTATACAGAGTTATCAATTGTTATAACCGTACCGTCTTACTTGATTAATGATATGGAATACAAAATACATTTTTATTTTGCTATTTCCAACAATCCGGACCAAAACGCAAATACGATATTTGAATTAAGGATATTCATTTACATCACCCTCGTGTGAGTCGCAAAGTCTTGAACATAAGATTTTCTGATTCCAATGTACAGTTAAAATCTTAGCAGAATAATGCAAGTGTACTTTACACACAAATTGCGATGCAAAAAGAAACGAATATTGTTAATGCGACTCCAATTTAAGAAGAGGAGAATTGATAAATTAGGAATGTCTGTCTTTTTAATACACAATTCTTTTCAAAGAGTAGCCCCGGTTGGAGAGTCTAGAAACTAAATAATAACACATAACAAATATTTTTTCTGATATCTTTTATTATTTATATTTCAGGCTGTTAATTGTTGTAAATGTTAATTTCTAGCACAGAATTTGTTTTCAGGTATTCTCTTTGGTAACTTCCTAGTTGTGTTCATAACCTGCATGTTAAAATTCTGTAAAATAATGTAAGGGTGTCTCTGTTTTTGTTTCAGTTGAAAAAGACAATCTATTACGTGAAACGTTGTTATTAATAAATTTTCGCATTATTACATTTGTAGTTGTTTTCATAATGCCCACAAAACGTGACACTCATTTATATAAAATGAAATCTATTGTTATTGCTATAATAGTTTTCACATTAAACTGTTGAAGTATGGTAATTGAGCAATACACTTTTATATTTGTTTTTACTTAGTTAAAAGTTTTCCTCCGATGCTCAACGAACAAAATATATTGACATTTCAAATTTATTCTATACCAGATGCTTTAAAGCATACTAATGTAAATTTCTTAGCTAATGAACTCTAGTTAATTTTAGAACTGGGTAACGTATCAAACAATTAAGATATAACTTTTTAATTTATCTATTCTAATATATTTAAATGGCATTGTCTTACAAATAATGCTCTTTCACAGGCAACTTGAAATCATGTGATGTTAAAGGGTTGGCCTGTATTGCCCGATTTGAAGGTATGATTTATTTCTCTATTCCATAATAAGATATTGAAGTCATTAAATTATAAAAACTCACGTTGGTACCCAAAGTAACATTACTTCTTCATTAAGAATTTTATATATGATATATGTATACCATAGTTCACGGTATATTATCATTGTAGAGGGAGGAAAGATGTAAAACAGTTTAACATATAAAAACAACTGGTACATCCCACTTACTGAAATAACCTGCGTCCAATGGTAGATACTGATTAATCAACATCAAGTTTCCTCACCGAAAAGGCCTCGACCGGCATAGACACTAATGTCTAGATACACCACTAGCGGTCAGTTATCGAGCGTAAAGTGCACATACCATATTGACTACCTACCATCGAATTTCCTAACAACCAAAACTCTGGACCTGCCTCTAACTGAATTTCTAGACAGGTTCCTGAGATATGTTTGTTCAGCAGAAACTGCGCATATTGTGTGTCTGACGCTAGCTGTATTCCGCGGTCTCCACTCGTACTGCTGGTGTATAATAATATTAAAAAAACTGTACACTTTCAATACTGCTCCAAATTACTAATAACAATCGCTCGCTGGTATCTGATAAATAAAATATGTTAGCAATACTAACAGTTCAACTACTATTAATACTATTACTACCACTTCAACTACTAGTAGATATACAACTATTGCTACATCAGCAATAACAACTGCTACTCCTGTAAACACTAATACAACAACTACTATTGTAAAAACTAACATTTCTGCAACTACTATTAATATTTTATGCGTTAAATGTGGACTCAATGATAATTAAAAAGCAAAGCTACTTGTACGTGACATATTGACACATTTTGTATTGTTGCTGAAGTGGAACTAAATTGGAAGTAATTTAACTTCTATATTATTCGGTTATTTACATTTTGTTGTTCGTCCTGTTGATTTTAATTTAATTTGAATTTTAAATCCAATATTACTTCATAACCTTACACTGTAGATTTAATTTAAAATGAAAAAAAAATCGTTGTTAGAGATCGGAATTACTGTTATGTTTGGTTAGTTTAAAGTAAGATTACTTTCTTTGAATTAAGAAATGCCTATAGCCTGCTTATAGACTTAAAGGAAGCGTATACAAAATTTGACTTAAATCCATTCACGCATGTTGATTCGTATACGTAACATACATACAACCTTTTAGATATAGATACATAAAATCTCTGAGCAAGAAACATAATGTATAAACAATAAAATATGTTTCCCGTAGCCAGGGATCTTAGGATTAGTGTACTGTTTCCGCGAACAGTAGCAACCATTAGTAGTTATCATGTTCGTATAAAATGTCGTTGCTCACCATGTATCCTTCAGGGATGACCACATTTTTTGGGAAAACAGAAAACGCAAAATTCATTTTCGGGCAAACAGAAAAACCAGAAAGGAAAACAGAAAAGAAAAATGTTCCGGAAATGGTTGTCTCTAACGTTTGTCTACCTTCATATGTAGTTTTTTTTTTAAATCAGGGGAGTGCATACCTATTTGTTTGTTTCAGATAAAAGCCGACATACGTCTTCTAAATGCCTAGCTGGATGTGACGAATTCAATATACACAGCACGCTAGTTGGTAAAACAAAGTAAGTTTATTATTTCTTTGTAAGTTCATATAAGTAAATGAATAAGAAAACATTGTCAGAAATAAAGGTAAGCATGAAATAACTAACTATTGATTATTGAAGTGTGGGGTTTATTTAATTTGCCGACAATAATCAGCATATTAGTATACTGACGAAGTAAATTGTAACATGTGTTACTAATCCAGTCTATGTTATTATATTTGTGTAATGGTATTATAAAAAGGTAATTTATTTCGAATATTGGAAAAATATACGGATATCATCAAGTAAGACAACGAAACCGTGTTCGTAGATGTCAATAAAATTTCGTTAAGAGAAGTTGAGACGACAAATTTGTAGATCTATTGCATAATTGATCAGTTAAATATTTCTGATATAACGGAAAGAGAATGTGGGCAAGTAAAATTTGCTTAAATTTGGAATTATTGAAGTAGAAGTTAATTTCATTGTAATTAAATATAAACATTTTCTTATTAATCTCTTTGCGTCACTTCTGTTCAAAATCATATAACCTCAACAGGTTATGTAACTTTGAAATAAGTCTATAATTACATAGACATTTAGCCTCAGCCAATATTTTACGTGATAAAGTATAACTTTCAAATATTTTATAAGGATCGAATAACACTTTTAAATATGGTTTAAGATTTGAAATTTTTAAATTTAATATCGTCTCTTCAGGTTGTAATGATAATTAAGAATATATCGTCTTCATGAGAAGAAATAGAAATTCAACCCATATTTCTAAAACTTTATTTTAGTTTCTTTAGCATTTGATCAATTCAAATGTATATATAGAAATATATTTAAATCTATCTTCTGAAATATTGCTATTTTATCATTATTATTGACCTAACACGATTATCTATCCATCATAACCAAGCTATTATTTGACACATTTATTCATATTAAAGTAGAAGAATGTTCAATTCTCATCGGCATATACATGTAATAAATTCATCCTTCTTTCCATAATATTTGAAGAAACGCATGTGCTATTAAAATTTAAAATATTTATTTATTTTTTTTTGGCAAAAAGGAACTACTAATATTTGATAATTTCTGCGAATTTCGTCTTGTTAGAAAATAGCAAATCTTTATGAGCTTTACAGCAAAGAATGGTGACTTTATTAATTATCGAAAATAATATTAGTTGGGTGGGAAAACATTAAAAGAACAGTATGAAACGTCCAAAGGCTCACATGCATCTAACACAGAAGTAGATGAAGAGGAAGTGAAATGCGGCGACTATAACTAAATATATGATTCAGGAAAATTACAAAGCGGCTTTTAGAAACAAGAATGATTCGAAAGAAGAAGAAAAAGAATGCAGGAAGATGTAAAGTTTAGTTAACTATCAACCTAATGGGGCGCTCACCCATGATTAGAAAAAGGTTATATTGTAGGAAGAATGCTGGGATTTATGGAGGAATGCAGCAGACTTCGAAAACGGAAAGAAGAACGAAACTCTGTTAAGTTACTGGGAACAAAATGTGAGAGACACATAGAGAAAGTAAGAAATTATACGTAGAATTTGTTGTTATTATAGAGTTATTTGATCAACTGAACTCAAAACCGAAGAATGCAAGTATCGAAGAATACAGCATACCAAAATAATGAACGTTAGGGATAGCAGAGGAAGTGAGGTAACCCAGACATTCAGTTAGTAAGCACAAAGTTTGGGAGATACGTTGCGCAACGCGAGCTGGAAAAGCAAAGGATGAAACAACTGAAATTGGTTGTCACTCTTAAATAATCTGAACGTAATGTCAGATTTCCCAAGTGAAATCTCAAATATGTTGGAAAACTTAACCGACTCCATTAATAATAAAATAACAACAACAATAATAATAGCACTGATGAAATTAATTCGAATATGATCTAGAAGGCAATTCGTAACAGCTAAGATCCAGCAGAAGAAGGTGCAAATAAGAAGGAACCAGAGAAACAAGTATTGCCGTAGTAGCACAGATACGTTGAAAATACGGCGATCAAACGTTAGTAACGAAACATAATTTTAAAATTGTAAATGTACCGAAATGTTGATCTTCTCAACGGTTTCTTCAAGACTGAATAATGGTTGAGCTGAAGCAGTTTGAAATCAAGAAAATAATGATAAAGAAACGAGTTCAGCTGGCCAAAACAGACCACCATAATTGACCTAATCGTGTATTGGTATACAAATTTTAGTCCGGCCAACAAGGGGAAAAAATAGGATTTTGTCCGGACTTATTACTAACATAGCTGAAAATTTGCTAATTATTTCTTTATTAGAAGGGGAGTCTTTCCTCAAAAAGTCACCAAAACTCCCCTTCTTGTTTCCCCTAATAGCCCCTAGAACTACAAATTTAGATAGTTTCAGAAATTGTATCATACCTCCATAACCAATAGACATAACGGCAATACCCCTTTTGTTATAATTCGTAGATAACAGGCTACAAAAATGCTTATTGTGTGTTTTGCGCTTCTTTTAGCAGTTTTACCATAATTTTGATCAAAGTGCTATATAACGATAATTTGCTTCTAGTACTTAACATTTTACGCTGTAGCTTGTTTTAAATTCATAATATAAAAACTTGTTCGAGATACGAGTTGCTGCCTGTTTCATAAGCTTTAAAGTTGTGTATATATCAATATTGTTGAACAATTACTGCGTTTGCTAATGAGGTAGAAATGAGCCGCAACAGCGCGCGAACAATACTTTACCTTCTATGTGTGCCCTATCCTCACAGTAGGTAGTAGAGACCAGCACGAGCCGAATTTTTCGGCCCAAGACCAATCAAGCTCAAATGTACCTTGGCCCAGCCCAGCCCAGGCCCGGAAAGTTTTAAAGGTATTTGGCCCGAGCCCAGTCCGGCTCGGCCACATAAGTTTTAAAAATTCCTGGCCGGTACGGCTTGATAAGTTTTAAAAATTCGATCCCACCAAGAGGATCTACTACATGTGCACAGTATTTATCACCATTTCGGAGCGTAACGCTAACTTCACCCACCATTTCTTCTTGTAAGTCGGTAAAGTAAACAAGAAGAAAGAGTGCAGTTTCCTTTCATTTTTATATCATGACGACAGCTCTGACTGTTAACCCCCTGGGATTGATCATATTCTGGTATTGACGCGGATCATCAGTGGAAACTTCAATACGGATATTGTCTTCTGTTATTTATTCGAGGAAGGGCATGCAGTCACTTGTGTGATTGCCGACTGGGGTGAACGGTGAACAACTAATCCTCTGCGTAGCGAAAGTGGAGCCGCTAAGCATCATCAACTGTAAATATTGCATTGTTTGTAATACCTTCCACTCCACGTGCACACAGACTTCAACGTTTGGCTTTATTCCAATTAACGTTTAACAAAATTCAATATTTATTAATATTGCAATTAATCGGCCCGAGCCGGTCCGACCTTGAAAGAAAGATGTTTCGACCAGACCAAGCCCGCCCCGCCTCGGCCCAAAGAAATAGCGGAGCTTGTCCGCTCAAGACCAGCTCGTGGGCTGATCCTTGCCAGACCCGGCCCGTTTAGGTATCTAGTGTGTAGTTCTGATCTCTTAATGTTTATGGCAACTTGTCTTTGATGTGTAGTGGCACGTAAGCTAGATGCTGATATTTTTGAAACCTCTTTATGTGATATATCACGTATTCAGATAGCGTAGCTGTAGCTACTTTGCAACAAGCCTGTCGGTCACTTACTTTGAGCTTGATATTGTGAGAAACTTAACAAACAACATGAAACAAACTTGTCGGAAAAACATAAGTGGCTTGGCTGTTATAACTAAGCTAATTCTAGCTTCTAAGCAGCAACTGTACAATATATATTTGATTTTTATTGTTCCACTGCCGTCTTAGTACACTCAAGTTTCATAAATTCATATCTCCAACACTTTTTGATAATGTGAACTTAAAACAAGGTTCAGCAAAAATTGTAAATACTGAAAGCAAAGTATCGTTAGTTTGCGCTTTTGATCAAAATTACAACAAAACTATTAGAAATAGCGCAAAACATATGGTGAACATTTTTGTAGCTTTTCATTTACGAATCATAACAAAAGACGAATCATGTCGTTATGTCTATAGGTTCGGGAGATAAAATACAATTTCTGAAAGTATGTAAATTTGTAATTCCTGGGGCTAGGAGAAGAAGAAAGAGGGGAAGTGGTGGGGACTTTTCAGAAAATTCACTTGATATTGTGGTCTAACAGTTCTGAAAAATTCAGATTTTCCTAATCAGTCCCGACACAAAACCTTTATTGACTGGACTATTAGCTGCACTTTCTCCGATGTTCTCATCATGATCCATTAACTTTCCAATAGTAAATTATCGACCGTCTTATGCGAGCTTTGAAGCTGGAAACTTTCGCACTCGTTTTTGGTAGCTCAACAACATACCACTTATCCACGAAGCCACCTTGAGAGCCAGTACTCTTTTACCCACCTCTTTATGTTACGAAGACTTAAAAGGCAATCTTGAACACAGTCGCCACAAACCCAGGCTCGTGGTTTAACTCTTATATAAAAAATAAATAACGTAAATTTTCCTCCTTTTTCCTTTATGTGCATTTTCCTTTTTTTTTATTTCTTTGACCATCGTTCCACTATTAAATATGCATTTATCAATAAGTTTTATATGTCGAATTAGAAAAAAAATATGTATAAAGCGATACATAGTTGAAAACACTTCACATTAAAGTTCCATTAACCAAATGTTTTTTATTGAAACACAGCTAAAATTCAATATGTTTGAACATGAAAATGAGAACATGAGTAACGTCGTTAAATTAATTTCATTGTCTTTTAAGCATTTATATGCAATTACCTTGGAAAAATAATCTAGCACACAGTTAAAATATATCGCAGTAAAGTTATATCAACGGAATAAAATTTTCGTTGAAATACAGATTGAAATTCAAAGCGTTTTCAACATGCAAACGAGGCTACAAAGTGATAGTTAATGACATTCACTTAGCTTTTAATTACAGATTATCTTTCACGTTGAATGAAAATCTTATCAACAATAGCAAATCTTTGTTGAATTATCATTTAAAATTATTCTTGTTTGTTTTAAACCGATAACCATTAATCAAAGAAATGAGCTAAAAATAAGCGTTAGAAACACGTTTGCGTGGTACTCGGTTTAGTTGGATGGATACAGCTTCAAATTTCATGAAATACGAAAGCAAGCAAAGCAGCGACTTATAAGCAATGAAATCAATTCAATAAACGTAAACCACTACAATAATATGAAGCATATTGCCATATGAGGGTTTAGCAAGAAGAAGCGAAAATGTTTGGTGTAAAACATTTAAAAAAGAAAATGGTCACACATGTAACAGTTGAGATCTATAGAAAGATTTGAAATCGCAAAGGTTCAGGTCTGACACGTTAACGTATCCATCTCCAGGCGGACTCGAGAAGAGTTCTCGATTTGTAGAAATATATGTCGGCAAGTATATTAATGTAAATACTGGTATACAAATATAAGGATTTGGTTTCTATACCGATGAACCGAACCTAGCCAAATCCAGCTCAAAATGTGAATAAAGAAATTAAAAAGAATCACTAGGAATTGTCAACATCCCAGCTGAATCAATTTAAATGATTGGCACTTCACTAATCAAGAAACCACCTCAAATGAAAAGTGCTATATGGAGCATGCAGTAGCTTTGAAAAACATGGAGTTTGTGAGTAATAATTAAAGTTTATAAAAACGTCATAAATCTGACAGTTACAAGTAGCACGGAATATGATTACTATTAGCAGGCTCAAAAGTATGTAGAAATATTCTACTAACCCGCCTAAGCATATACGTAATTGAAATAATGGGAAATCGACTAAGTGAATTCAGAGTACATAGATCTGCATTAGGCAATATGTTCATATTGAGAAAAAATATTTAAAACAATGGCAATGCAACATGACGGTTTACCAGAAATTTTGCGAAAGCATGTTCTTCTATCAAACGTAAGAACAAAGGCAATGACTAATGTATTTAATATTACGAAAATCAAATAAATTTAATATTGCGAATCATTTGAACAGACTCATCCCTGCAGTTTGGGGTTTTCGGTCCAATACTTTGTTCATGCTATGGACGCTTTCTGGTGGACAAGCATCGTGTGCGTGCTTCTTCTTTGGGTTCTTCCATTTACTCCCAATTTCTTCATTCCACCAATTTCACCACTTACATGCAGGCGGCCTGAGACAAAACCTCAAATTGATAAATTCCTTACATTAAACTAAATTCAAATTCAACCCAAAATTAAATCTAGGAAGGTAATACCTCAGCTATCTCCCATGCTGAATAAATACATTTAATAATATGTACAATACTTTTGAGATTCGCAGACATTGAAACAATGTGATATCTTGTAGCCCTATTGTTTAGTGTTGCGTTAGAGTTTGAATTTAATTTTAAGGCTTTTAGGAAACTTGGGCTGTAGTCGGATAGGTAGGATGAATTGGTGGAATAAAGAAAGTAGGAAGAAATGGGAGAAAACAAAAAAAACAGACATTGTTTTTATTCATTACAAACTCGGATTACATGAGCAGGGCCAACCGACGTTTAATAGCATCAAAGGTGAGCTCTCTACCAATACAGTTACTGTGGCCTAATGTTGCGTTAGAATATGTGATTTTCTAGAAATAAAGGAATATACATTTTTTTACCAACATAATATCTTCTGTACCAACTGGTGGTGTACGCGGATTATATATATTTAATAGGAGATGATATGGATGGACTTCAAAGAAAGTAGAAGCTTGCGAAGAGATAGGTTTACATGTGGAAATAATGAAAACTAAATACAGAGAATTGAGATAATATAAACATTACATTTAATATTCCACGGGAGCTTTGGCTCATGGAATGCGACATGTCGTATATTCTAGCGTAATACATTTATCCCCAACAGGGTAAAGTCTTGTACCTTATATGTATTCTTTCAGTGGAGTGTCTACTATGTGGCATAGTTCACCATTTTTCCGACACGTCAGCACCACCCGTATAACTACTATTTTCATGCTTTAATTTCTATTATATTCACTACCTGATCAGTTCCGGCGCACTGAATGCTCCACACGGCTGGTCGTGATAATATACTAGATAGGTCATTTCGTTTTTCGAAGTCCACGTTTTTTCTATGAAAAATCTGATGTAAGATCAGATGCCTGTCTGAAAATCCGCTTTCGTTAGAGATTACAAAAACCAACATTGCCTTCTATGATTCTGAAATTAGACAAGAATTGCATAATTAACGTATGTTCGAGAGTATCCGGTTTCATTATTGAAAATGCAGGCCGTCCTGAATGAGGTTACATGACCTGGAATAACTTTAGAATAATTGGACTGCATCTAAACAAAAAGAGTTTAAACAAATAATAATAATAACAGCTGCAACAACAATAATAGCAATATTAACAATAACAATAGCTGTACAATTATTTTTTTTCATTCAGTTTGATATTTCCTGCAACATTATATTTTGTTGAATGTAATAATATAAGAACACAAGTACATATGATTATGAACATTATATTCACTTAGCCAGAAACGTGTAATTATTCAAAACAACATACCGTGAATATATCTAAAATTTTGTTGGACACGGAGTGAATCGCGCGCGTGTCAATGAAAGTAATTATTTTGCAGTTTTACTGCAGACAGGAGGAACCTGTTCTCTATTGGTTTCGATCTTTACTACAACACTATAATTACAAATTCAAACAAATTATTGTTAGCATTAAACAGGTTTATGAAGAAAGCTAAATTACCCGAAACAAATATAAATTTAGAGCAAAAGTTTCGCTCTCGTGTAATAAGAAACACAAGCCCGTATGAAGGTTAATATAGAGACTATTGAGAAAGTTGAGTCATGTTTGATGGTTGCGATATTGGTGGTAAGACAATGGGAGATGGAGAAAAATGCTTGTGTGTGAAAACAAGTTTTCAGAACGGTATACTTTCTGAAAAGTTACAGAATCGCCAGAGAATAGAGGAAAGTGGAAATTTAAGCACTACACAGATTTTATGGTTATTCGATGTCATAAGAATAATGAAATCATGATGACTAATTTAGGCAGTATATGTAGCTTGTACGGGTACAGAATGAAAATTATAGCCCATTACGGTTAGTATGGCGAAGGATAAGGTACCGCTAAAGGAATCGATGCTTCACTGGGATGACAATATTAGAGGGTGAGCTAGAGAAGCTGCTGTTCATGATGGAAACATATTAGATATTGCCTTGGATAAAATCCAATGGCGAACGTGTAAATCTGTTGTGTTTAACTTGTGAGATCCGTTAGCTATACAGTTAGCTATTTAATTGAGGAAGCAGGTATTGAATGGAGAAACGAAGATTTATAAGGATTTTTTTTATCTAAATAAGAGAATATGGGTTAAGATACGATTATGTGATTCTGCTTACAATCAATGCTAAAATTAATTAAAAAGATATCGGAACAATTATATAGAGGAATCGATTATCATGCAATCAAAATAAAGTGATATGGATGACATTGGAGGAAATCAAGCCTTAACGAACATAGATTAGAAGGGTGAATGCAGAGAAGAATCTAAAAGCGAAGATTTGAATGTGAAAAATATATAAACGTGATAATAGTCATGGCGAGACAAATGTCTATTAAGAAGAACCTCTTTCGGAGATCAGATAAGAAAACTTTGAAAGACAGTTATTAAATGTCTTGTTTTGGGTATTATGTTCTATGTAGCAGAAACATGGACACCACGAAGAAATGAAGAAGGGTATTTAAAGGCCTTTGGTTTGTGAATATGAAGAAGAATAAAACATCAGCTGGACAAATATATACTAAATTTGTAATTGCTGAAGAGAAAAGGCCAAGAACGAACAATCTCGAAGGCAACAAATATGATAAAAGGAACGTGGTTGGACATTGGCTGCGTAGAGACTGTGTGTGCTTAGGGATTCAATTTGAAGGTATTATTGAGGAAAAGAGGACAGGAGCAAAAAGACAAATCTAACTGCGTATATGTATGGAAGGATAAATCTCGTTGTTTGAATTAAAAAGAAAATAGATAGTTCCGGATAAATGTACAAACTTATCGTGCCCTGAAGAATCTGCCACTTTCGGTACAGCACTGAGGATCATTATGACAGGAATATCATGATGTATTATGTTAATAGCATTATCCTTTGTTAATATACAAACATTTATATATTGCAAGTTAAATCTCCAAACGTGATTTTCTATAACGTTCTCGAGAACGTACGTATAAATGTTTATTCCAATGTTTTATATTATTTGAGTAATTTCATATATAACTTACTTTTGACTGCTAGAATAGATGTAATAATAATCCTTCAATTAAATATTTAATTTTTGTGGAACATATGATACACATGAGGAGTGGTATGTTTCGATGGTTGTCAATTTAAGGTTTTCTTTTTTTAAATAGGTATAACGGTATTTTGGCTTTTAGATCTTATCATATCCCTAGTGTCACAACCATATCACACGCGTATCATAATACGAATATGTATATAACAAATTCTAAATACAAAATATATTGGGAAAAGGATAAAAGTAGGATAAATTGTAAACAAAAAAAAAAATAAAAAATGAGAGGGTATTTCTCATACAACTAATGATTATTTTGCATCTCATCTTGAAAACACTCACAATCTATAATTACGAAATACATTTTAACTTTTATGTATTTTATATTTCAGCATGGATCAGCCATCAGCCTTTATGCAAGTACACCAGTTCCCTAAATTGAGATTTAAACGCGACGTCATATTTGGAGACTTAGAGATGCTTGGTAAGCATAAGTTTATCTAACGTAAAGTTAAGCTGCTTTCTTAAGTCATTCTGCATTAGCGATACGATTAACCTATAACGGTAAACAGAGAAAGTATTGGAAAGTAGTTTTGTTGAGACATAGTTAATATACTGCATAGTTCAATATTTAATAATCTATTGAATTAAACTCAGTACATAAAAATAAGAAGGTTTTCCATGATTCTAAGTTACGTTCTTCATTTATTTCTTCGTTTCATACATAGATACTGACGAACCTTGGAACATAGATACTGACGAACAGAAAAAAATGTAAATACTAAAAATGTAGACTTGGGATGTTTTTCAATTCAGTTCTTCATTTATGTGAAACATTACTTCAAGTATTACATTCTCGAAATTTGGCAGTATCTAGACATTATTACATAAATATAATGAAAAAGTACAGTTGTATGCTATGTAACAGGCACTGTTCTAAATCTAATAACCTTTTACATTACAACAATATGTTGAGTATTTGTCTGCCATATTTGCCTGATGACTTCAACTTGCCTGATTTTATTGAACTATTTGGACATGCGCTCTTTCCGACGTTCTAGAAATCCAGGAAGCCACAAATTGTTTTTAAATATCAACCAGGCGATGTAGCATTAAAAATCATGAAGTTCTTTCTCCGGCAAAGATAAAATTATTAACGGAAACGTTGCAAATTCAGGTAGGATGTAGCATGCAATTACAATTAAAAGTGCTAATGAGTGATCATGAGCTACCCAAAATTCTACTTTACGAAGCAACAGAAGACTTTGATGTTAAATATATATATATTTTTAAAGCAACTTCTGAAATATCTTGAGGGTAAAATTGATATACAAAATTGGGAATTGTATTCCTTAATCAAAATGAAATGGTAAACATTTCCACTCGGAATCGGTACTTTCTGACATCCTCGTATTTAAGAATGACAAAAATATAAATATCTACATTAATTAAACTTGTTTTCATTGACATCTCAAATGTCTATCTTGAAACTATTTTACTAGAATTCTGAGCATGACATGCAAACATTTTAGCCCCGTTTCCACCAAAAGACACCAGCAAGTTCATCACATTTTACACCCATGTATGCACAAGAAACTGAATAATGTTATGGTAAATTTACTTCTATTTTTATAGGCACTATTAATAAAATATTTACACGTTTCGATACTTTTAAGTACGTTTAGACTAATTTTGTCACTCTATGTTGAAGAGCACATGTTACCCTCTCACAAGTTTTAACTGGTATAGTCTTATGTCTTTCAGATCAAGTTCGAAGGCTATTTATTGTGAAGTCAATCCACTAATCACAAAATTCGAATTAATGTTTGTAAACTGATTTGAGCATAATTGTCTGATGATTTATAACTTCATCCATGTTTAGTATATCGAGAACACAAAATAAATTAATCACAATCACAAGCTTCGAATTAATTAAAGCAGAACAATAGTTCACCATCTCAAATAAACAGACTAATAATAAAGAGAATGCCAAACTTGATAACAACATAATTAATGTTACAAATTAATACTCTTATTACATGCACATTCGTTGAAAACTTGGGAGAGAAAACAACTGTATACAAATTAAGATAATACTGTTATAGTTATTTCTTCATCGTGTTCTTACATTGGTTTTATCTTACCTTCGGCATCATTTAATCTTCTGACCTTGTCATCATATAAATACATCAAGTACATTTGTCAACGCAAATTGAAAGTTTTCATGCTAGAAACAGAAAGCTGAACAGAAAATATTCGGGAGTGATAAAGAACATATTTTCATGAAATCAAAATAGGTAATATTAATTAGTTTTTCTTGGGAAGGCATAAACGAGATTGTTGTTATTGTATCTACAAAAATTTTATCTGTTATATCAAAATATTTTCGTCTCTCCTCAAAAATTCTTTAAAATGGAAGCTGCATGATTCTTGTATCAAACCGTTCAATTAGTTTCATTTTGCCTTACAAGGGCATGACAAGGACTGTAATATAATCTTCAAATTTTGCAATAACTTTATCCAAATGTTTCAACTAGTCTTTACTTCTTGTCTCAGAATGTAACAATGCATGACATATTTAACAAATAAATTTTAAATTACAGAGTTCAGGAAAGTATGTTACACTGCGCTTATTGATTATGTTAGAAACAAGATACCACCGTAAATATTTACACAAAAGTGTATAGGTTCCTGTACAACTAATAAATGTAACTGTTGTTCAAGAAGGGTACACAGCAAAGATTCAGCCAGTTTACTTGTAATAGAATCTCTCCCTAAAATTCTAAGGCTCACACACCTCCCAAATTATAGTTTTACGGTTAATAGATTAATAAAATCCTGATTCTCCTCCTTAATTTCGGCCTCCCGTGCTTCACGAACTAAAATTCCTAACATAGTCCCTGGCACAGTTAAATTTGTTTAACATTGAAAATGCACAATAAAATATCGCTTCGATTGCAAAATTTAGAGTTATACCACAAACAAATGTACGATAAGTTTAGAAAATTACAGGCTAACGCTGTCTTGTCTGACAATTTTCTGCAATGCACAACTAGCCTTAAGTTCTGCGTATTGCGTTCTGTGACCGCTACTTTGTTGCAGTGAATGAACAGGATAATCATATATGTAAAGACATAATTTTACTGTAAGCATCACTGCTATAAAATGTATATTATGTTGTGATTTTCATGTACTTACCTTTATTAAAATATTTCTTTTTCTAACCAACTGACTCAGTTTGCATTTCATCTCGCCTGGGAGCAGGTCTGAGCTAAATATACCAAAAAGTCTAAAAATACGTTCAATTCATAATTCGTCTCGGTGTTAAGCACTTAATAGTAAGAGGTGTAATAAGATCTGAACAGACACGTAGCAGAAAACAATGGGTATACTTAACTTCAAGTTTTCTTCCTCTGATTTCACTTATGTAGAAAGTGTTCCCACTTCCTAAAGATTAATTCGGTGGCATATCGTGTTTGAACCAGGACAATAGTTCGCTGTTTTACGCAGTAATCGCCGCATTACCCTGCCGTAGGAAGACCAGCGCAGCATCAGATAAATTACGGACTAGAGCGCAAACATAATAACGCATTCCTAATATATCATGTGATTGCATTTCTTTTCATAAATGTTTTGTCCTTTCTCATGTGTGTTGTTCTTCAAGACTAGGTATTCGTATTTAGTTACCTGTGTTCACACGTGTATATAAAATTTTCGACTGCAGTTTTGATTTCAATTTGCGCGTATCTCTTCTAGTACTGTCAGTATCTTCCTTTTGTACGTAAGTTCATTAATCAGCCGCTCTCAGTTATTTAATATGCGCCAAATTGTGGCATTACTTCTTATAGCATATGTGGTTGTGCTTATTCTACTATGCAATCAGCGTACTTTCCTTGTACGTATGTGTCTGTATCGGTGTTAATCATTTGCCATTATTTATGTTCGGAATTTTGGCGATGACTCCTAAGTAAAACTACGAAGCGTACCACTATCAAAGCAATAAAGATAAACTGAAATATAAAATATATGTATCTACTAGGTGGGTATAGTGAATATTTTATTACTAACGTAACATTTCGTTGCTGGGTAAGAATATTTATTGCATGTTTCTTTAAGTTGGTACCAAAGCAATGGAAAACAGAGATTCGAATGCTTTGTTAACATTCTTTTCTTCCCGCAGGTTTTTCTTAAACACTACCCACAACTATGTGTAAAGTCCGACGCCTTCCTGCCATATTTATCAGCCGTTATCCTTTCCGTTGTTGTCTTAAGGAACAATCGGATTTCACCAATAATACCCAAATATTATTTTGCCTCAAAGTGAAAATTGACCTGCTCTCTTATAATCTTTAGAGACGGAAATGATCTTTTAGAATGCTGAGTGTCTGCTTTCTATCTAGCTATCCCTTTCCACGCGTCTACTGTTTCATCAACCGCAATATCCTTAGCTTTTCTTTAGCGCTAGAACTATATTTGTTGTTATTTCAATTTACGGTGTTACATAATATTAAATTGGCACCATTTTCAGCAATATATTGTATTCATTGATGTCAACAGCAGTTCTTATTTACTATTTAAATTTACTAATAATCTACTAAATTTCTCGCTTATCCACCAGTGTTCTAATGGATTTATAATTATAATAACACTTGGAAATGAGAGTCGAAAACATAGACACAAGTTTGAGGATCCTCAAACTCTTGCTCATTTAAGAACAAAACAATTCGGCGATAGTAAAATATCTGACCTGATCTTCGTCAATATTACTATTATGCATGCAAACACTCGAAACGTTTGCTCTTTTCCGTGAAACAGACAAAGTACGACGCCTCATTTAATCTATTTGCTGTTCTGTACTAATTTTATAGGAAATTTGGCTCTTTGAATCTGTTAATACGAAACAAACCCATACTCAAGATGACTCGAAATACAGCTGGCGTGGTGTATTACTTAAAGTGGAGCCCACGCATACTTCTATGGTGGCTCTGAGTATGAGTAGGCCAGGGCCTAAGGAGGCGGCCTGGGCATAAGTCTGCTCTGGAGACAGGCTGGATCGAGGATGATGATGATGATGATTGTAGTAAGTGCTTGGCTTATCTTGTGTACCCCTCTACTTCTGTTTCTGCTTGATGTTGTGTGTGCGCTGCTGCTTTTTATACAAAACTCAGGGATTTTAGAAATTTCTTCCTGGTGAAGGCATTCCATATCTTCGAGCAATGGCGTAACCATTCAAGTTACCTCAAAGTGAGATCACCCCTTCTTCATTAAAACGAGGGGCATTCAGAAAGTAATGCCTTCAAGCCCACTACTTGGTAAATAGTACTGCAAACATTCTGAACTGTTTATCATTAATGCACTGATGTTTAAGCTATAGAATGTCACTTGTTTCACCTTCCTATCTCTTCTCGTTCCAGAGTAATGGAGCAATCCATGGTATCCAGTGGTGACGTCCAGTTAAAACAGCGGGCTCTCAGTGAATTTCTGACTGTGGAAGGTTGTGCGCCCAGCAACATTCATCGCCGTATGACTTCAGCTTACGGGGATACCTGTGTTGACGTCAGCACTGTGCTGAGGTGGGCAAGGACTGTGAAAGTTCAAAATCCAGCTGCATCAAATCTCCATGATCAGCACCGATGTGGACGGCAGAGTGAAATGTTTGTTGTCTCTATTCATCGTCAAATTATAGTTTATTCCACTCTTTTAGACCACGACTGACTTCAATGGTGTAAATATTTACAAATTTTCATATTAGTACGTGAGCTTTAGGCAAAAGTTTGCACGCTACGGCCCCTTATGACGACCATCAACATCAAGTGGACGAGTTGATTCGGGGCAATCGCAGGATCAAGCAACACGAGATTCAACAACGCTCGTCATTTCCATTGGTTCAGTGGACCATATCATTAAGGATCTTCTGCGTTACAAGATGTGCGGTCGTTGAGTACAACGGCAACTGATGCCTAACAAGAAAGAGTCGAGGAAGAGAATCTGCCAGTAGCTATTCCTGCGATTAGAACAGAAAGGTGTCGACTTTCTACGCAGAACTGTTACTGGCGACGAGTCGTTGACACACCATTACGACTCGGAAACGAAGCGTCGATGAAGTACCGCCACACGTCCTCTCCACCGCCAAAATAATCCCACCATTTTACATATTTTATTTAGTTCATCAGTAAACTAGCTATTCGAAGTTTTCAGCTGGAAGTAACATACTCATCAACTATACCTATTGTCTCCGCTAATCTTCATTTCCTTATTTTCAGCATGTTGATTGTACAGTATTTTGTTTTACTTGTATTCATTTTTATCCCTATTTTCGGTCTTTCATTATATAGCTCTTCCTTTCTGGATTGTACTTCTTCGGCACTTGAAGCAAACAAGACTCATCAGCGAATTGTAGGTGATGAAGATATTCGCCATTGCTCTTTATTCCAACTTCATGCCAGTTTAAATTTTGGAACAAACTTTCCAGGAAGACTGAAAACAGTTTTGGAGAAATTGAATCTCCTTGCCTTACCCCTTTTCCAAATTTAATTTTCCAGTTTCTTGATGTAGTCTAATGGCAGCTATAGTGGTCGAGTTAATGTTTCGCATTACCTTGATGTATGAATTTTCAATGGCTTGATATTCAAGTGATTTAAGTACTGCTGACAAGGGGTCAGAATCGAAAGTTTTTTCCATATCTGTGAGTCCCATACATAGTGCAAGTTCATATTCATTAGTCCCTTCCATAACATCATTCAATGTTTGTATGTGATCCATTGTGGTAAATACACGAAATCCGGGTTGCACTTTTCTCTGCCTTTTCTTGTACAACAAAATGATAGCAGCATTATTCCAAGTTGACGGTATTTCTTTCTTCCTCAAGCATAATGATAATATTTTGGCCAGTTCTTCTTTCATATTTCCATCTTCCCATTTAAACATCTCTGCTGTGAGTCCATCTTCTCCTGGTGATTTTACGTTCTTCATTCCTCGAAGTACTTTATCCATTTTTTTCTTTACTACATCTTGTAGTTCTACGTCATTTCTTCTGATTTTTCATTTCCTAGTTCTTCTTCGGAGTAGTACAATTCTCTGTAAATATTTTCAAATATTTTTATAATTTATTCGTTATTTCGTGTTACGGTCCTATCCGGTCGCTTAACTGCAATTATTTTCTCTTCTCCTATCATGATCTGCTGTTTGCTTTTCTTCAGACTCTTGTTTCTTCGATTGTATTTCTACCAAGATTTCGTTGAATATTTGTACAACCTCTCTTATTTTCTTCCTTAGGTTTTTATTTAGTTATATGTACTTAATCCTCTTCATACAACTGTCCTCTACTTTCATTTCCTTTCTTTTCCTCATCAAGAGTTTAGTTTCTTTAGAGATTTTGCTTTTCTTTCCCTTGCTTTCTATCTTACTATCTGAGTCAGATCAGTGGTAACCGCCACTCTTAGAACTCAAATATCTAATTCTCCCAACGCGCAGAATCTTTTGCTTTGTCCTATCCCGAATGTTTGTTTGTGTGTCCTTAGATATTTGAGTTCTAAGAGTGGCGGTTCCCTCTAATAAGCTTATTTATCTCAACTGTAATATTTAGTTTCAGCTTATATCTTACTACCCTATGATTCCTTGAGATTATGAAACTGTTCAGAACAGACATGTCTTGAGGAATTTTCCTGTTATTCTATAAAATGTAGTCTATTTCGTTTTTAGTCTTATTTTGGATTTCCATGTCCACTTTCTCTGGCAGTGTTTCTTAAAAAATGTATTGGAAATGAACAGTCATTCAGAGAATTCCAATAACTTCTCTCCTCTCTTGTGACTTTTGCGAAATCCATTGTTTAAAATTTTCTTCTCATTGATCTCTTTACTTTGCAATGAATTCTCACATTACAATTTTATAATGTGATTTGCTATTATCCAATATCGTTTATATCTCCTCATATAGATCTTCGACTTCCTCTTCCAGGTTTGACGTCTTTGGAGCATATATGTAGTTGTATTACTTCTATACTGTATCTCTTGTTTATTTTTTTATTGCTCTTTGCGGGTCTAACTTAATTTCCTTCAATTTATGTGATCAGTGTCTTCAGTTCTTCATTTATCAGAAAGTCAGCGCCTGTCGGTTTTCCATTTTCGGTTCCTTTGAAATAGAACGTGTGCCCTGACAGTAGTTACAACTGTTCTTCATTCTTCCTCCACACTTCTGATATCCCTATTATATCCCTCTTAATCCTTTTGAAACCATTCTCCAATCCTTCTAATTTGTCCTCTCCGGCAAGTGACTGACATTTGAGAGTCGCCACGTATAGGTCCGTCTGAGTTGCATTGTCGGTGTCCTGGCAATCTACATTCCACACTCTGGCATTTTCAACCTCTGAATTCCTGCAGGACTGACCGCTGCCTTTGCTAGCTGCATTCCGTCCTCTGGACAATGAAGACCTCGGAGGCTGCTTCCGTACTAGCAGCATATTTAAAAAAAGGTGTGCAGATATTTGGTAATGGGGGTTAGTGAGCACCCCATCCATGTTCGTTCACCAAGCAGTTCCTTGGGTACTAGAATGACCCACGACGTGAACGTATGGATTAGACATTATGCGTCTACCCCGATCGGTTCCCTTAATCCTTAGCAAGAGTAGTTAATGGTCTCCTCTCAGTGTCAGAAGCCTTATAGGGCGGCAGTCCCGTTTTCCGGTCCTGTTACGTTTATATATATATATATATATACAGGTTGGACTATTTATCTTGACCACCCTCTATAATGGAGAAACCGAAAGAGGAAGAGAAGCGAAACTTTGCATGAAGGTACGATATGGAGGGGGACATCTTCTCATGTATTAGGCAACAACATCCAATGAACAGTGTTGCCAACCCAATATAAACTTATATTTTTTTAAATGAAATGGCCTAGATTTGATTTCATAATTGGAATGAGTAGTGAAAACAAAGGCGAAAGAGATGACATTCGCAGTTCAGGGTTGCCAAGTTTTCGAGAAATAACGTCAAAGAAGTGTAAAATTAAATGTCGTTTTGCACGCACTGTAAGCGCCATACAAATTCTCTGATCACATGAATTGAAACACTGATGAGTACT
>JAGDQP010031142.1:0-13987 GCA_022664845.1 Lepisma saccharinum | reverse complement strand
TCAAGCATCAAAATCGGGATTATAGTTCGCTAGATCCGAAATTAGCTGTATATACAAAGGTTGTCGCAGAGAAGGTGACATTTCTTCCTGGCCTGGCAACACTGCCTATGGTCTCGGCACTAGTCTCGTCGTGTAGGATGATTAATTCTGTAACAGTAGCAAGTTGTCACATGTTTGTGAACCACGTTAGTCAGTAGCTGTGTTGATTTACGTGGAACGTGTTTCGTTTACCCCTCCAGGTTTGTGAGTATAAGATTGCTTTTCGCGATGAGTATTTAAGATGAACAGCGACATGCCATAAAATTTTGTTGGCGTTTACGGAAAAGTGCTGCGGAAACATATGCAATGTTTCAACAGGCATATGCCAATCAAGACAAACTGAGTAGAGTCACAGTGTACCGATGGCACAAGTTGTTCGAAGATGGGCGCGAATCAGGCGCTTTGCTTTCGCATACTGGACAGACCGTCCGTGATTAACGAGACGCTAGTGAATACTGTTGCAGCAATTATTCGTGATGATAGATGTGTGTGTTTGAGAGTGCTTAGTGCACCTTTGAGTATATCGAAGGACACGGTCCACACACATGCAGCAGCGTGTGGATGTTTTCAAAGACATTCACAAAGTGGCAGGAGCTTATGGACGCTTGCCTAGCTATCAATGGTGCCTATTTTGAAAAAGTTACGTCTACTCGTTACGGCTGATTCTGAATAAATAATTTTTGGTTGTAATTTTTTTTATTCATTTTAATGATTCTTGGATGGGTTCATACTTAATTGTACGTGCTTGTCTTTGAAATGCTACAAAGTCACGACTTTTTGACCTATTGCGCTCTCAACCGGAAGCTAATAAACCAAATTTTAACCCTAGTACATTTCCTAGCCAACAGAGGTCGCTGTTTTCCTATACAGGAATTAGTCTCACCTTCTCTGCGACAGCCTTTGTATATGTGAGTGCCGCTAACAGACTCCTTTCTTAGCGTCACTCGAAGAACTACCGTTCTTCGTGATTGTAATTGTACGGTTAGATGCTAGTGAGTAAGTTTAACGGAAAGTTGTATTATTAGTGCTTATTTCAACCCATACTCACTCTAAACAATGTCTGGGAATACCCTACTTTCTTCAGGAATCTCTTGCGCACCCATTCCAAAATTCTGGAATATGCATTTCCAGATAGAGCAGATTCGAATCTTTAAGGGTACATTGCTCCCGCAGTTCTACTGTTAATCGTATTGGAAGTATGAAGCTCTAAAATTCATTTTCTCACGGTTTCGGCAGCCTGTAGCACTAAAACGAAGCATTTGTTCACCCTCGATGGTCTACACTTTTTCTTATTTTCATGTCAGGTACCTCGTGAGGTATGTTTGTCAGTTCTATTTTGCAACACCATATATAATAATAATTCAGTAATATTAGATGAGACCTCTTCCGGAGGGAGAGTTGGTCTACTGCTCCCACGCTAACCAGACGTGCTGGGAGAGAAGAGTTGAAGCTCTCAAACTGTGATCGCCACTGTCCTTTATTCACAGCTGCTCCCCAATTGCATCTTGATGCTGGGTGGGTACGTTCCAGACCCTCTCGCTTTGAAAAATAATCCCTTGGCAGAGCTGGGAATCGAACCCGGGGCCTCATGATCAGTAGTCAGCGATGGTAACCACTAGAGCACCGAGGCGGTCATACCGTCGCTGAATTTGAAGTATCTGCTACGTGCATTTTAACAAAATTTTCTGGAGAGAAATAAATTGTGTTTTTAAAGTTACCTGTTATTTTACTTATTTCGATATTAATGAATGTTAATTGGCGTGAGTAATGGGAATCTCTATTAGCAAGTATACTCAATTCATTTTCACCAGGAAAAATCGTGGAGTCTTACTTTTCACATAACAGGAATTACGAAACCAAGCACATAGCAGATTAGATTTTTTTTCTCCAATTTAAAACGGTTGGATAAAATAATTTATACACAGCTGTGATTTCAAAAGAAGAGTGAGTGTTTCTCTTTCGAATGACACGAAAAACTCAATTTCGGACTTTTGAGCACATAGAAGGTATTGCAAATTTAACGACGATATACTGTTGACTGAGCTACGACGGATTCTCTGAGAAATTGGCTAGATGCTCACAGCTTTCTGTTAGTTAAGAGTTAAATGAAAAACGGTTAAACACTGCTTTCTTCATAAAACTGCAGCTTCATACATTGGAAGATTAATTTTAATTTTAAAATTTTGAATTGTTTTCAAGATGGTAGCTGCCTGGTTGACTCTCAAAACCTGTTTGTATCTAAGCATAACCTGTTTCTACTATCCCCAATTTTGCTCTACACAACTCAAGTTCGAGTTAAAGCGTTTCTGAATTCACTTTGTACCTACCAGGTTTGTACCTTAAGTTCAAATAATAAATAAAATCATAGCAACAACAAATACCATTTTAAACTTGTAGTATCTTTTTTTTTTTACAAAACATTAAAGCAACACATATCTAACACGAAAAAAATCTTCGAACTCTTTCAATTTTTTAAAATTTCTGAATTCATCCGGCCTCTTCTGGAACTCTCACCTGCCTTTCAAATGAGCCCTCGCACGCTTCTGTATCTGTATAAAAGCCTCAAATATAGATGTATCATCTGCCTTTTTAAAACTCCCGTTATAACTCGTAATCCGTCATAGCTCAGCCAATACCTTTCTCAAATAAAAGAAAAACCTCCACGCGAGCTATTCCGACTGATCCCTACTCATCCACAAAATATCAACAAAATCTGAGATACCACGACACAAACTCAGGCTGAAATAACGTGGTATCCCCCAATAAATGTGTTCGACTGTAGTCTTATCTTAAGCATCCCTTGTGAAGTGTAACAACTCGCTCAATATAAATCTCTAGTTGGGTGTTTTATAAATAATGCTGCCCTTGCTTAGGATACTTTTTCACGGTTTCTTGTGCATTTATTTCTCCTCCGTAATTCCTTTTCAATCTGTGATTATTCTTTACACTTCTTACATAGCTGGGATGAATGCTCATATAACTTTCTGCCTGTAAGAAAAAGTGGGTATTACTCTCAGATCGAAAACAAAAAAAAAAGTAGTACCATACTTAAACAATGCACTCCGCTATTAGTCTTTTTTTTTTTTAATAGTAGAAAAACAACTTAATTGTAATAGAATTCTCGAGAACGCTAGTATCAGAACATACAAAAACAAACGAACGTTTTAAAGTTTCCGTTCGTTTCCTGCAAAGTATAAATAAGAACGCGCTTAAACAATTAAAATTCATTTAATTCGTACGTGTGTATTTAAAGTATATTTATTTAGTAAAGGTCAGCCTAATCTTGAAGTTAATTAATCAAATAAGATTTTTACTTAGTAATACTTTTAGTTTGGAGACAATGTAATCAACAAAAGAATTGCACTTTTATTTTTAATTCTGAAAAAATAGAGGTAACGTACAATAAAACAAAATCTCACCTGTTTTCTTCCAATCCATGTCGAAGAAGTTGCCAATTCCTTCTCAATCTTCAATTGATTGTACAGATGCAGTGTTTCAACAAATAGGTACACGCGGAACAACTCACCTAATTATGAAATAACCCATCGCGCACACAGTGGGCAACCAGGTCAAAGCCTGATTTAATACGATTGCCAAATGCACTCTTTCTTGGGTTTTTTGACAAACAAATTATTTGAAACTTTGCCTGCGCACGAAGTGAACTTAATCTTATTTTATGAATTTTAGATATCTTTCACTCAGGCTGCGATAGAGGAGGAGAGAGGAAATAGAGCACCAGCATAATTTAAAATTTTGAAGGGATCGTGCACTTTGTGATACAAGTATGGAACTTGGCATATCTGGATATAGGTCCATTTCATATTTTATCTTCCAACATGGCCACCACAGGTACCGGATTCCTTAATATGCAGCTGTGACAGACGTGCCTTATAAAAGACATTGGAGGACAAAACTACATCATCATAATATTGATAATTTGACGAGCTTTTGCTTATAATTGCTTATACACCGGTCCTTTATACATTGTTAGGGCAGTTCCTAATGTGCGAGAGGGTGATTTTGGAACATTGCTGAGTAAATTGGAAAGTAAGAAAATATTGGAAGAACGTGTAGCAATTTATTGCTCTCTTCTGATAAGCAAAGACAATCGGACTGAGCGGAACGTAGTTCCTGTACTGCGTCTTAAAAAACGTGAACCTTGCATACCTTGGGTGGTCGGATTAGTAGTACGGAAACAGGCTGCGATCCAGATGGTCCTTGATCGGCGTTTCCCTTTTAAGGATCCCCGGTCCCGACCAGAGTTCTGCTGGGCTGGCTGGTTCGTTTCACCAGTAGCCTTCGATCTCTGGACTTGAAGGTAACTTCTTCAAACCTTATTGGAGATCAGGCTCAACAGCCTTAATTTCAGGTGATCGTTGGTTTCCTCTGGCGTCAAGACTTCGAGTGACCACTGCTATAATATCGGTTCTGGATGTAATCTCGTTGGTGACTGGCTCTCAATTGATCCTAACTAATCGGTGTCTTGTCTTTTTATAGGAACACTGTGACGCAGGATCTTCCCTGCATAGTCATTGTCATCTTTACATTCTTTACTGTATTCTCGTATAATTCTACGTCACGCATCTCACCAAGTGGTGCAATCGATGCTTCTTAACGGATGGTAGATATTGGCTTCACTATAAGACAACCTGCACAGTTCTTTAAATACAGTTATCTTTTAATATTTTATTCTATGTACCTCAATAACACTTCAATATCCACATCTGTATATTTCACAGAGGGCAGTGAGCAGTTATTCTAAAACAATTAGAAAAAAGTGGAAATACTATTTCTAATACTGCAAACGGTGCGTTATATACCTGTACTACTCAGTACAAAGCCAAACCTTACCTATAAAGCGATCTTGTAAGTTCTTTACGGGCCATTGCACAGCATTGGATCGTTCACACAAGCGGAGGAGAGTAGACGTGCGAAAGTTGTGCGGATATAGAAAAAATTGATGTTGCACTGTTTTTAATGGAGATTGAGAAAAGAGACATTCGAAGAGAAGAATGAGGACAAGAACAAGGATGCAGCATAATACGAAATTTGTTGTGTATTGTTTCCCAATTGCGAACAACTTCCCAACAGAGAAAAGACAGAATTAGTACGTATCTATTCTTAGAAATTTCTTATTCATATCAAACAGCATTACATATACAATAAAAACATTACATATAATACAAGGTAATAAAATGTCTACGAGTAGTGAAGTGTTTTATTTCTTTGTTCCTGGCCGGGAATGCGTGCATGTTCGTGTACTACACGTTGAACAACTTCTGTAACACTGGTTAGTAGCAATTATGACATTATGAAATAAAAATTTAATGATGTGCTTGCTATTTATAACCGAAGTTTGATATCAATAACCAAAGTAAAAATATGCGGGTCAGTAATGCTCAATAGCGGCAGCCCACACCGAACATGCAGGCTAGTCTCCTGACCAGGAATCAAAGAAAGCTCTTCTTCATATTGTATTTTATTATTACATAAACTATTAACTTCTCGAAAAATTTGCATAGGATAGACCCGGGGAAATCGGGTCGTGCTTGGTAATTAATAATTAAATGGGTGAGATTAAGAAAAAGATTCCATCTGACACTAGTTTCGGGAAACTAACCTAAAAACTAGTTTGTGGTTAAACTAATGGTCAAAACTTGAAACCTATAATCACAACCCAAAGAGAAATTGCGCAAACTGTTATTTATAAATATTGTTTGTCGTTAAGTAATATATGAAAACTTCATGCAATATTTGTCTCTTTAAAATTTGGAATCTTTTGCTTCTTAATCTCCCCTATTCAATTATAAAAATGGAAATTCTTTTAATTTTTCTCTATTTTAAGTAGTGTATTATAAGCCCTAAAATTAAAATAAAGTCTGAGCAAATATTAAAATGAATAATTGAAGGTGTAAATTTATAATTTATTTTGTAATGAAAAATGTTATCCCAGAGGAAAAACTGATAAATCGCCCAGAACAGGTTCTTCGTAGCGTTTGAGTCCAAGAGGGACATAAAAATGTCAGCCTCTGAATAATAATCTAGGGAAAAAATATAAACAAACAAAATAATGGCAGCAAATCCCATCCCCATATAAACTGTCATTCCCACCTACATGAGAAATACCATCTGAACTTGAAAAATTTCTATACTTGCAGGTACAATATTCTCACTATATGCTAGGAATATTACAAGAGGAAAAATTAATATGCCTGGAATAGTTCACGAATTTCCTTGCTCATAAATGCACTATAAAATACGGTTTCTTAAAATTGATTAAACAGTTCTTATTTGTGCACAGAGAAATAATTTTCATACAAATGAAGTATCAACATTATTTTATTTTAAATGAAAACATATCGGTTTGGATATAGGACCACTGGTCTCATTTTAAAACCAGCATGTTCTCATTTTGAATAAAATGAGAAAGTTGAAATTTCATATCTAAGAAAATTATTTCTCGGTGCATGATAAGAACTGTTCCATTAATTTTAAGAAACACTTATTTACACTGTGGAAATGAAATATGCAGCTCGTTAAACGAAACACAAGAAGTTCCTAGCAATAAACGACTGCTCACCATTGGATGCACCCAATACTTTCGCTCCTTTTTCTCTCTTTAAAACACGCATTCCCGCGTACACTACTATTGCACGAACGTGCGCATCCACTGCGAGTTCCTTCAACAAGAAGATTCGTCCTTGAACGCCTTCTTTCCGCAGTGTTCGCAGATAAGACGCAGCGTGTGTGAACTGTCCGTGCGGAAACAGTGCGGCGGCCGCACGTCTTCCGTTCCGCAGGTGTGAACGAGCGAAGAGATATACAAGAGAGAATGATTCAGAACACTGTGCAAGCTGCTATACAAACGGCGCCTTGCCCAGCACTACGAGTCAGTAATCAGGAAATGAATGAGATAGACCCTTAATAAGATACCAGAAACCTGATTTTAATTTTCTTTAGTTCACACCAAAGCACCAGCCAATTCAGGGGTGGATCCAAGATTTTCGTTAGGGAGCGTAGGTTTGAGGAATGTATTTTTTACGTGTAAATTTATATTCTCCCATCATATTGTTAAGTTATATGATGAAATATGAAACTAGTATCTCCAAAATTTGATATTAAAAGGTAAATTAGATTTGTTTGGAAACAAACAACTTCCTCGGAGGTAAATTGTTGAAATAATGTTATAAAAAATATTTTTTTCTCTTGAAGAGAGCGCGCACTATCCACGCCCCCTTTCTTGATCCCCCACTCAGAAAATTTCAAAGAAATCATCAAAGCTATTCTGCGGATAGCGAAATCAAGTAGTACGCCTTGGAAGATTGCGAAGCCCGCTTTCGTTCGGAAGCCACGAAGAAAGTAGCGCAATGCGCCAAAATTGTTGCGTTGAACTTCCTGAAGAGGAAACTGTAAGCAACCAACAAGACTCAAAGAAACGAAACGCCTATTCCAAAAAGGCAAAGAACGCTCCAGAGGAAGAAGCGGCCATCTCCAACCAGATGTTCCCGGAGGGACAAGCAGACTCTGCCACCCAGATGTTACATGAGGAACATCATAACATACCTGTTGGAAATAAAACTGCAGCATAAAATCAAATATTCTGCCTTATAATAATGAAGACTGTTTTCCAACAAAGAATTCCCACAAGTTGCACAGGAAAAGAAAGAGCAAAAGAAACAGACCCACAACCAAGAAAATCCAAATGCATGATTCTCTTATATATAAACTGACATAGAAGAATTTGACAGAAGTCTTAAGAGAAGGGACTCTCCATTCTGTCCTACAACTAAACCAAATACTTTGTCCCTCATAAGGGCTGTGAAACATTTCAGGTGGAGCCTAGACATGCACTACCTGAGGGCACAATGTGCGATAAAAAAATTACCGAAATACAAAATGGCCATCTCAAAACCAAAGTGAAGCGATATATGGAACCAGATATATCCCTTCACTGTTTAAGAGAACATACAAAGATGATAGAACTCCTTAAAACACGCCGAAACTAAACCTGACCTCACAACAGAGAGACGTGAATGAACAAACTAAAATCTAAAAAAGACATTATCATCAAACCCACAGACAAATCAGGGGGAATTAGTCATCCTAGAAAAACATGACTATGAAAATGAAGTAGTGTTACAACTGGAAAATCAAGAAGCGAATGGTTCAAAGAATATTGAAAAAGAACCAGTCGGTCAAAAGGCCAAAAAGAGAATAAAATGTACTACCCAAATGATGAGAACAAACTAGTCCAGAATTCTTGAGAGGTAATCAGAAATCAGGAATTTGAGGGAATACGACAGAAAACTGGTGGGTGGAGATGCCAAAAGGCCCACCATTAATGACATAACAGACCGCACAACTTTAAAACGGAACTAACACAAGCAGCTCTCACACAAAATAATTGACAATGAACAACATTTAACCACGAAAGAACATAACAGTTAACAACATGCCAAGATACATAAGCAAAAGAGTGAGAACTGGCACTGACAAACATAAAATCAGCTGTTTCAGGGCCAAAATCTACGAAAAAAAACAAAAAAACTCAACTTTCAACTTCAACTTTCAATTTTATATGGGCCAGTCTAGTGACTCTGGCCCGTCACGATTGGATTATTTACAACCTAATAAAAATCCACAAACACCCATGCTGGGACTCGAACCCGGGACCTTCGTGCCGTGGGTCTAACGTCTTGGACCGCATGGCTACCCGGTAGGCTGCCAAAATCTATGAGTATACCCAAAAGATAAAAGACAAGGGAGAGAAACAGATGACGTAAACCCCTAAGTTTATGAATTAAAGGATGGTATACAGAATTCAGACAACCTGAACACCATCAAATAAATCTAGAGAATAATAGAGAACCTCAATCCTAAAAAAGGAAACCGGCGAAACTCCAATTACAAAATCGGGAGGTTGACCGCAAAGTTAAAATGTTCCAAATTCAGCGAAATAATTGAAAAATAAATTTTAAGACCAATCAGAAACAAATGGATCTGAAACTAGAATTTAAAGCGATAAACCAGGAAACGGATAAACTCTTACAGTCCATAGGAAATCTACTCGTACTTAGCGGAAGATACAAATCCACATGTAAACAAATTAAGGCCAGTTTTCTATATAGTAAACAGACACTTAACGGAAGGCGTACACATAATGTACAGAAATTGTATACTACTCCAACAAATACGAAAAGAGATTTAAAAAAGTATCCTACATAGTGAGGAAGCACGGCAAATTGCCAGTAACACAGAAAACTTGTATAGGCATACAGAATACTTAATCGATGTTGATCCACTACAGTCGTCAATGAGAACAGATATAAGGGGAAACAATCTAAAACTGGAGAATCTGAGAGCTGGAGAGTGCACGAGCTCCAAGCCTCGCCCAATATTCTGAAATATGCAGTTGATATAATTATGGCTAATAATAGAATTAGGCGACACAAAGGTAACTAATAGCACTTCCAATGCACTCCCACGTAATAGCAGAGCCGTAGTTCCAGAAAACGAGTATTTGTAGCGGCCATGTTTAAAGATGGCCGCCATACGTGTATCGAATAAAATCAGGAATAGCCCTATATCCACATTTGTTCAGAATATGATACTCTTTCATTACGCTACGTTCCATGCTTGTATCAAGAACTGCAGGAGTTTTTTTGTTATGCCGGCCCACTAACCTGGGAATGAAGTTTGGGTTGTGAAGCCTGATGTGACTAAGGAAACCCCCCCCCCAAAAAAAAATTCAGGATTGCCTCCCGCTGAGTTTGAACCTACAACCTTCCGAATGCGAAATGAACCTCCTAGCAACTGCACTAAGACCACTCAACTCAGTCTTATTTGAAATTCTGTATGTCTTCACCATGTATATTTTATTTCCCATTAGAAAAAAAAAGTTATTTACCAAGAAGTAACAAATACATTCATTATTTCTTGTGCAACATTCAATAGTATGTGTCCAAAGACAGTGATTCGAACGCCGTAGGCAATGCACAAGTTTTTGTGGAATACGCCTAATACATCCCACGCCGCAAGTTACTTGAAGGTCAAGTACCATACCTACATATACAACTGACCGAAAAGAAGTGTTCTCTGCGAAAGTTTTAGCAATATTATTTGCATTTTTTCGTTTAGATTATATGAATCAAATATCTCGTAAGAGCTGGACATAACAGCATGGACTCCTCGTATATTTAATTTGCTTCCGTGATGAATTTTTTTTAAGTACTCTACTTCAGATTTAATGGTTCTATTCTTAGTAAAAAAAAAAAAAAATCCCGCTGTAATTTTAAAAAGCAGTCCTCAAATATGCAGTATCTTTTATTATTATTTTTTTTTAAGAAGCAATAAGTCATAATATAAAGACTCAAGTTACCCTCAAGTAAAGATATATCCTCACAGACTTAGCCACCTATGCTACGGTCTAAGCCCATCACATCTATGGGATAACGTCTTTTGATGACCATTCTTCAGAGGTCAAGGATAGGGATGGTAGCGGCTACAGCCTTTGTTACGGCACTGGTCTGAAAGAACTAAGTAAATCCTGAATATCTCAGTGAGGTGGCCGGTAGTGGTGCTTGAACTCGCTACGTTACCAATACGAAATCCAGAACCACTGGTTCGGATAAAACCAGTCATTTTAAAGGATGACGTCCTTCGACAAACACTCCTGAGGGGGCAGGGAAGAGGAGGGTAGCGATTAGGGCTACTCTAGGTACCTAAAGAGATATTCACCTGGTGAAATTGAGGCAAACAGAAAACTTCACTCACTATGGCTAAGATCAAAACTCAAACCAGCCAACTGCCGAAGTAACAGTTGTGTGTCAACTTTCGGATTTTAAAACGAATACAAAAACAAACACAATACTGAAACTTGAAGAGCACAAAGATCACTTTTTATGTAAGTTGTAAATGGATCACAGTGATTATACACTAGAAAATTGCAGGAACATCCAAGATGCGATGTTAAATTTCTTATCCAAAATAACGCTTCTGCAGTCTCCGAGGAAACTTAAAGCTTACACATAAAAAGTTCATATATTATTATTATTATATAAAAAGTTTCATTCATACCTGGAGTGCAGCTCTGGTTGCTGTCTCAAATACTTCACGTATTCCCTCCTTGTTTTTGGCTGAACATTCTAAATACGCAAAGGCGCTGATCTTCTCTGCCATCGATCGTCCCTCTTCCGGTTTCACTGGTTCTTGTTTCATTTTTGCTAATTCCTTTATTGTGTTCGGGTCATTTCTCAAATCCTGCCACAAAAGAAAAATATGTATTGTGAAAATTATTAGACAAAACCTTTTTGCTACTGCTATCACAATATTTGTTCCTACACTTTCAATCTTACATTTTCACATCATCAAACAAAACCCACTTTCACACTGTGACTAACCGTAACTGTCCCGATCCCCGAACCGTTGATCGATAACTAATGGTTTATTTTCCTGAATTGAGTGAAGTTTATCTGTTTAGTACAGTGTGCTATGCATTTTATTTTCGTAGTCTCTACAAACCTACTCTTGGTGAGTACAAAACATTGACCCTACATTAAGATGTGGAAGTTATACATGAAGTAAAAAACGGTGTAAAGAAAAGGCGATAATAAACGACTAATTGTTCTCAAGTACAGGAGATCAATTCAAAGAAACAACCTAACAATACCACAGTGTAAGAGTACAATTCTTATTCACTAGAGTACCGATTAACTAAATTTCCGGGTTAAGCGAATCCCGACCCAGTAAAAAATAAAATTGATTTTTGCAGTTTGCAAATACTGTATTTTATTTATATTCTTTTAAAATTATGGAAGAATTATTTGAAAAATTCTTGAAATGTTCAGTAAAAATTCCAGGTATCCAGGCATAACATCATGCGTGAAAAAAACTAAACTATACAAGATTGTGTCTCGGAAAATAACGCATAAAGTATCGGAGACCCAACAAGAGATCGATTTGAAACAACGAACGGACAATTTGTTTGGGAAATCGAACGTGGTTTAAGCCCAACGGAAATAGTTAATGTCACGGACGTATTCGCTCATCTTTAAACCATTTGCACCATTCAAACTTTTATTGCAGCTATTTACCGTCCTGTGCTTGAAGCCTTCGGTAAATTTTGGTCAATTTGACGTCGTCTTACACAAGGAATTTCTTCACAATACGCTGCTGCGCTCACACTGTCTGCATTTTTGAATAACTGAGTTTGGATTGGTCCGAGATATCCGAGGTGATAGGAAACGTCTGCCACTATAAGTAATGTTCTGACCAGCATTCCCTTTTCATGCCTATGACCAGATTTGGACATTCATGTAATATCAATAGTTCAGCAAAAGCTAGAAATAAATCAAAAGGACGTGACGCTCTTGCACTTACCTTTTTGTTTCCTACAAGAATGATCGGTACATTTGGGCAAAAATGCTTCACTTCCGGTGTCCACTTTTCAGGAATATTTTCCAACGAATCTGGAGAATCAATGGAGAAACACATCAGAATCACATCTGTATCCGGATAGGACAATGGCCGTAACCTATCATAATCTTCTTGTCCTGCTGTATCCCATAACGCCAGCTCAACCTGAAAAACAAAATGTTTGTTAAAAGTATAAAAACAAATACAAGTACTAATACCGTTACTATACTATGTATGTTTGGACAAAGGAAGAATGGGTGCTTTAAAAATTCTTGTAAAAACATAACATCTCCAAACGAGCCACCTAGCAAGATAAGAATAAAAAATGCACACACCAACCCACTCCCAGTTCCAAATATCTTAATTTTTTCATTACTTTTTCAATATTTGTTAATGTATTCTTGCCCCTCTCACATCCCATACCTGCTTAAGAACCATTATCGTGTCATCCCATCACAACTCCAGTCCTGTAAAAATATTAAGACGTGCAAGCCTTATGCTTATGCTATACCACATCGTGAGTTAGTTATAGAATTGCAAAATGACCATGAATTATTTATCATGACAAAATTACTCCATAGAGAAATTTAACGCTTATTATTTAGCAACGAACATATAAATTTGCTTTATTTTTCTATGTATTAAAAGGTTCTCAACTGAATCTATTCACGGGTTTAAGTTAGAAATAATCTACATTAATCAATAATACGCTTTTCTACCAACTACGTTCTCATTACATGCACCATTTGCCATATCAAAATGCAATAGGACTCAAGAGTTAGATCTTAAGTGAGATGAGAAATTAACATTAGATTATAATCACTCTTTTAATGCTAATGACTATGAAAGAAATTTGCATAAACGGTGAACTTGCTTTAACAAAGTGCCTGTGGCCCACTAATTGGATGAAGTACGCTCCAAGGAGAAACTGCTGAAGCTCAAGGGTTGATCAGAGAATATGGTTTCATTAGCAAATTTCCAGGGTTGGCAAGAACCATGTTTTTTTTAAATTAAAAAAAAAATGTTTAAATACTTTGCTTCATTTATTTATATTACATATGGATAGAAATAAGTTTGTTTCTCCCTAATGTCCTTATGCAGAAGCGGGGTAATAAGGGACGGAACCTACAGTTACAGCTTAAAAGTGGAATCCGAACCACTACTCGGTTTGCACCTAAGAGAAATTGTCCTCCACCTGGACTCGAACCCGGGACTCCTTGATTACAAATGCGAAGACGCCTGATAGAAATACGTTGTATTGATCTTGCATACTTGTGAATATAATTATTAAGAGTCACTTAAGAACAAAAAGATACACAACTGCACAAGTGAAATAACTGTATAGAGTTATACTCACTCACTCTATGGCTTACGGAACTCGCAAGTTCATCACTGCAGTAACAAAAGGGCTTACTGGATTCTATCTTGGGCAACATCAAGCCAGTTTTCATCACGAACACCTACTTCACGAGTTATATACATTATTAAAATAAATGGGCAATTTCAAAAGACTACAGAGTACAGATCTAATTTA
>JAGDQP010031141.1:0-22125 GCA_022664845.1 Lepisma saccharinum | reverse complement strand
ACTTACATTTTTCATAGTGTTCTTAGTTTTGGAAATATTTTGAAAAACGTCAAAATGTGAGGGTTGGAGTGAAGAGGGCTCTTAAGGAAAAATGAGGTTCTGTTAAATGCTAGAGACATATTTGGAAATTATATTGATTTTTTTCTTCAAGGACCAAAATATGCCTTTATAGCAATTTTCTCCGCGTAAGCAGCGAAGCAGCGGTTTTTTTTTTGTTCTTGTTGTTGTTGTTGTTTGCTTGCAATATTTTCAAGTATAAAAGGAGTCTATTCATAGTACTTGGAGTGCGTATATACTGTATAATTTACAGCCATAATCATTTTCAAAACACTACTGGATGAGGCATCTCCCGAAGAGAGAAGTTGTTGGTCTACTGTCCAAAGCTGACCAGACGTATTGGGAGTTGAGAGCCTAACCTTCAAACTATGATCGCCTTTGTCTTTTATTCACAGCAGCTCGTCAATTGCATTGTCATGCTGGGTGGGCACCGTTCCAGACCCTCTCGCTTTGGAAAAAAATCTTAGAAGAGCCGGGTATCCCACGGGAAGTAGTCAGCAACGGCAACCAGAGAGAGAGAGAGAGGGAGAGAGAGAATAATAAAAGTACCCTCAAATATCCAATTTTTACTAAACAACCGAAGTGGAAGCCTGGTTTATCTCATTTTCGCTCTTTTTTTCAACACCCGCATTTCGTTTTGCAGATAGCTGCTTCTTTGCCTCCTTTCCCGCTTTTATAATGTTATTCCTTCTTTTCACGGATTTTGAATTTGTTTTAATTTACTGTCTGATTCTTCTTTGTAAAATACATTCTCTATTTCCTTTTCCAAAAATAAAGAAATATATAAATAAGAAAGTTAAATCCTCTCTCTCTGACACGTGAAGGAGTTAATTTCTCAGCTGGATAACAGATGACCCTTCTTGGAATTTCCGTTTTTTCTTGGTGCATTAAATAACTTATTCGAAGTGACGTTCTCCACTCTTTCCCACTGAACTTTCCTCCGTCAGTCACACGGCTATCTTGGGCGAATCAAAAGAAAATTACATTTTGAAAAAAAGAATCACTCATCCAATGATAAATTAGTTTCTTCTTCCATGAGGTTGTGTCTAATATTTATACTGTCCTGGAATACAATTATCAAAGGCAACTTTCAGGGAATCATGAAGTCAGAAGAAGTTACAACATAACTAATGTATTTTGACGTTTTCATTTTTACCTTTACAGACTTTTTCCTAACATTTTCATGGACCAGTTGTATTTCACTACTCTATCTGACTTCGTTTTAGTAAATTCAATGTCCAGTGTAAAAATGGTTTACGTAAATTTAGGACTTGATAGTCAACGTCCTTCATTTTATTTTGGATAATAAGTGATAAAGCTTTCGGTTCTAACCACTTCTTATGGACCTCCATTATTTTAATATTTGAATTTGAACTTTATTTAAGGTCTTAAGGCAACTTTGGCTCAGGCCGTATGGATCATGATGGGTGAGTTGGTGGAGGTAATACACTAGTAGAAAACAGGACAGCCCCAATGGCATGAGCTGGGATCGAATCGACGATCTGAAGCATAAGATATGTGCGCTCTTCTTCTGAGCCACCGCGGTCCCCTCTCTTTTCGTGTCACTGTTTGAATAAATAATATCCTCTTTTCGAAACATTGGATTTAGTCCGTTGGAGTGAAGGGGGAATTATGGGTTGAATGGCTGGGAGAACAGAGGATGAGGTTCCGATGTTGACACTCTCTTCTGTGTGTAAGTAAGCGTGGCTACCTCCTCAAGCCTCTTCCCTTGAAAACATTAAAGAGGAGGCGTTGTCCAACGCAACTTACCCTGTTGACGAATGACATGTGCTGTGCGCAAGCAGATAAAGAAACGAACTTTGGCAACAGTGTATAATGACGTATGATTAAAACGTCGCAACGTACCTATAGCAACGACTTTCTTTTCTTCGTTGGTGGACTTGCAAACACGATACAACGGTACATTCTTTCGATATTTGGAGTACAGTTCTACTACCAGAAAGATTTAGTTATAAAGAACAAGAAGGTGACGTTATCAAAGAAAGTTAATTTCCGGACTAATCCGCTTCCTGTTTTCAATCCTTTTCTTCGTATATCCCATTGGCATTCATCTACTGTCATAAGATAAGATCCAATTACATCGTACAATCACAATCAAAAGTTCGTTAGAGATGGTAAAATTTCTTTTGCGAATAGCCTCGAAATTAATACACCCATTTCAGTATAGTTTTTTTTTTGTAACTTACAGAAAATCATATTCTCTTAAAGTACCAAAAAACACACTCTGTCTATCCATTCCAAAGCTATTCGCAAAAGTAATTTTACTTATTGCAAAGAATTTTCGACCGTGACTGTACAAAAAAATACAAGGCTAAGACCACTTATTTGTTTGCAGGAAGCACTGATTTGCTCTGCCTTTATATTGAAATATACTGAACAAATTTCGTTGCAAATAATATATAAAATTCAATGATTGGTTGCTTCTGGATATACATACCCCCTTAGAATCAATTGTCAAACGTTTAAAATATTATGAATGCTGTGGAGCTCAAGGAAGCTAAAGAAACAAGGTAGGTGCCACGCGCATATTTGGCGTCTGGAAGCTCGCTCGTATGACGTCAGCCGCAGTCAAGAGAGCAAGAGGATAGGATAACACATACGAACACAAGCTGCTCCCATGCGTTTAACACACATAAGCTAATGGCAAAATGATTTGGAATTTGGTTTTGTTATGTCTGGTGTGTCATTAGTTCCAAACTGATATTTAATAAACCCGGTGGACATTTTATCGCACTAGAGCGTCTGTACAAAGTGCAGGGACTTGGAAGAGGATAACACAAAACTCTTCTGAAATAATCAAAGCACTTTTTCGATAGTGCACGTACTATAACAGCTTTAGCAATATTATCATTTTCCCAGGTCCCATAAATATACAGTAATCTTCAATTCAAAATGATCCTTCTAGATCTCAAGCAAAGGAACAAGCAGTAGCTATCTAAAAACATATCTATCCATTGTTCTTAAGACATTTTGCCCTAACTTTATCAACAAATCCAAAGCTGTATTTTCATCTCTCACATATTTTCTGTGCCGCACTGGTTTGGTACCTAGCTTGGGTAATGATGATTTTCTTCTAAGTTTCTAAATCAATAATAATGTAATATACTTAAACAAACTCTCCAAATATACATTATTATCTGTATTTAACAAATTACATACATTCAAACTTACTTTGATCTACAATCATCCTAAATCACAGCATTATTTTATTGCTTCTATCATATAGTTATAACTGTCAACATTTTAATGCACAGAATAATGCTGTTAGAAATGGCAAGTCTCTAGTGTAGTTGAACGCATTTTAGCCACTATATTAAATAATACAGTAAACCAATCACGATGAGTGATTTTCCATATTACCTATGAAGTATTGTGTTATTGTTGGTGAAAGGGAAATATGGAACAGAGCGATGGAACAAAGGAAGTTTTCGAAATATTGATCTGAAGAGGAACGAAAATCGACGTGTGGGACCAAATATCGTAACCTTCTGCTGGTTTCAGCGTGACGTTTAGGTAGAGTCAAATGGGTACACGGGATTTGTGGCTTTTTGCCCATCACCAGTTTCATTATTAAATAAATATACAGATGCTTATCAGAATAATGGAAACACCTGTAGTTGGCAACACGTCAGATGTATGGGTTGGCAGTGGTGTCGTGGCGACCGCAGCGCCAGACTGCTGGTGGTGGTGTGTTAGGTCGGTCTCCATACTACGTCAGGCGTCGTGGAACAGGAGTGTGCAGTGGCTGCAGCAGACGGAGGTAGTGTAAAATGGGAGACCTCTCAGAGTTTCAAAGAGAGCACATTGTTGGTGCGCGGTTATGTGGAGTGAGTGTGACGGCAGTGGCTAGTGTGTTAGGTGTGTCGCCAGGGACAGTGTCGAAGGTGATGACGGCCTACACAACACACGGGAAACCCACATCGGGGAAGCGGAACAGTGGGCGGAAGAAAAGCATCAGTGACAGGGCACGCCGGGTATTAGAGCGCATTGTCACGCGGAACCGTCGTGCCACTGCGGCGCAAGTGACGGAGGAACTCAATCAGCACCTCCCCCAACCTGTTTCGACAATCACAGTCCGCCGCGAATTACATGACATGAACTTACGGGGTCGTGTTGCACGGGCCAAACCTCTCATCAGGGACCAGAACGCTTTAGCACGCCGCAAATGGTGCCGCGACCATGCAACTTGGACCGTTGACGACTGGAAACGTGTGGTATGGTCGGATGAGTCACCATTCACCCTATTCCAAACCACGGGCCGTGTTTATGTGTGGAGAACGCCCAAAGAAGCGTATGATCTGCAGTGTCTCCGCCCAACTGTGAAACATGGCGGCGGCACGGTGATGCTGTGGGCCGCAATATCATGGTTTTCATTGGGTCCTGTGGTCACACTTCGCGGACGCATCACTGCCAATGATTATGTCGCAATTTTAGGATCCTATGGTCCGGACGTTGTTCCCGGACAATGACGCCATATTCCAGGATGATAATGCACCCATTCACACAGCTGGAGTTGTTGCAGCGTGGTTTGAGGAACATCGGGATGAAGTTCAACACCTCCCCTGGCCCGCCCAATCCCCAGATCTCAACATAATTGAACATCTGTGGTCCATCTTGGAAACACGACTCCGGCGACGATTTCCACCTCCATCCTCTCTCACAGAACTGGCCGATGCCCTGCACGAGGAATGGTGTAATATTCCACTTGCTACCATTCACGACCTCTATGCCTCCATCCCACGTCGCATCAAGGCTGTTCTGAAGGCGAAAGGTGGCCCGACACCATATTAATCTGGTAAGTTGCACTTTCGTTCAGGTGTTTCCATTATTCTGATAAGCATCTGTAAGTCCAATAAATTAATAAAAATAACGTCCCGTACCAGGGTAATTTATAGTAATTGATGAGATATAGACTAACTCTTTATGGCTTCTTTTGCTCGGGTGATACGCCTCGTAGAAGAGAGCTTGGATGGGTGTCGCACCAGTCCGACAGCTAACTGTGTGCGAAAGGAAGACGCCAGCCCGACTGCTAACTGTGTGTCTAAGGATGTGCCAACCCGACAGCTAACTGTGTGCGAAAGGAAAACACCAGCCCGACTGCTAACTGTGTGTCTAAGGATGTGAAAACCCGACAGCTAAATGTTCACAAGGTAGAGTTAGGTAGCACACCAGGCCGACAGCTAACTGTGTTTGCAGGTTAGGAAGAGCACACCAGACCGACTGCTAACTGTGTTGTGCAGGGTTAGAAGGAGTGTTTCAGCCCGATTGCTAACTGTGCACGAGGGAGAAGGTAGAGGAGAGAGGTTATCACCCAGGCAAGTGATAAATTATAAGGTTTCATCGGTGTTTTATAGCCCTTCTTTGGTGTGGCCATCCAAGCTCCTCCTTCGATGATTGTGGCTCCTTCTGTTGATTCACTGTTGAAACTGGTGTAGTCGTCTGCTTGTTTACATGGCACTGTTTATTTACGTTGCATAACTTGTTCTACACATATTTGTTATTCGTAGTACTCACGTTACTACAATGTTTACGCTGCGAGTATAAGACGACTTGTGCTCAAGCACGTGGAACATTACAGTATACATAACAAAGAAGTGCTGAAGGAAGTAAATGCAAGACGAGCGATGCAAGAGACAATCAAGACAAGAATGAGAAAGTACTTAAGACATTAGTCACTAAAGGATGTCATTAAAGATCTGTATTAAGAATCAGGACGGATGAAGAACACTTGAATTGAAGGGTCTGTGTTTTTCAGTAGGATACTGATAACAGTGGCCTCTCGTGACATAAATAATAGGTGAAGTACTCTCCAAATCCATCAACACGTTCTTACTATCCTGGTGCATTAACATTCATCCTGGGATTTCTGGGCTTAGACAGGATACTGATAATGCTGCTATTTTATCTTAAATGATACTGACTGACTTTCTGGCCTAATTAATACTTATTAATGCCTATTTGGTTAATGCATATCAAAATAATAAGTGAAGCTGAACTTCACCAACTTCACCTGATGGGCCGCCACTGACTGATAATGATTATAGATAACAATAGTTTAATAAGGTTTCAGAGTTCAGCTAAGGGAAAATCAATGAGTGTTAAATATATTTGATGTCGATACAAAAATGTTTTTATAACCTTTTCTATTTCCTTTCATTCATCTTATTTTTCGTGTTCTTGAGTGATTTTAGAACTCCCACTGCAGTTGTCTATCTTTTACTGTTGCTCCCCTTGACAATCTGTTCTCAGATGTTACTGTCAAGCTTTTCTTAGAGCACGTTAAATTTTTCAACTTAAAGTAAATTACAACCAGTAACGCAATCTTCATTTCTTTAATTTAAAACTAGGTTGCATCATTATTCCTACGTGAATAAATGTGGGGGGAAAATCGTGTAATAAAATAAAACACACAAAAAAGACTCCTCCTACTTTAAAGGTTGAACAGTATATTAACATTTATAGCACACTAAAATGGAAATTCCTTGTCTTCCAGTTCAGTCTTCTTTGTCCTTTTTGGATGTATACTTCTTCGTGTTTTTAAAAGAGGATGCTTTACATTTTCCACCTTTATTACGCTGTCAATGTTCCAGAGACGCATCTATGTAGATAAGAGACGTTATGTAAGATTTACACGTCAAGCGTTGGAGGAAATTTAATTATTTAATAGTCTCTGGGAGCTGCTTTCAACAAACCTTTAACTGGATTCTCTACAATGACAATTTCAGTATCTGCTGTCTCACTCACTCACTCACACACAAGGAGGTCGTTTTCGTAAAATATTCCGGATGATGGTAGGGCAATCATGTGCTCTATGGTAAATAAACTAACAGTCCCATTGGAGCGATTTTACCTGTAAATTCCCTTGTGGTGGTAAAGCTCTCAGCCAAGGTCGTGATGAAGAAACCAATGGATCGGCGTGATCTTAAACTGCTTGATGTTAATGTTTTATTTATTAGGTAAGGGTAAAGATTCGCCTTATAGAAGAGTCTAAATACGTATGATCTGAGTTCGGATCTATTGATAGAATACTTAACGTGTGACAATTTTAATACTTCATAGTTTGAAGTTTTCAATCTAGTATATGTGCTTATGCGATGTAGGCCACTGAAGTCCCACTAAACTCTATGATCGAATAGCAAAGGACATGAGTATGGATCGCTATTGGGAATTGGTTCCGGTTTTGGGCTGTTATTTGAAGGGTGTGAGGCAAGAACATGGTAACCCACAATGTTAAACTTTTAAGAAATTCAATTTTTACTGCTGCACAAGTTATTTTCATTAGCTGAAAGCTGATTTTTCACGTAAAGCTATACATAAAGTCTTAAAATAATTGTACCAAATTAAAATAACGAATTTCTATTTTTCATGCTGCTGTGTGGGTTACCATGTTTTATTATTTATACCATAATATTCGCTACCTAAGTCACTCAAGAATAAATCTTTTCACTGAACTCCCTGTAAGAAATGTTTAATTTACAAATTATTTTCCTTTTTAGTGGCAAGCTGATATACTGCTCCTCGTTTCCCGCCATCTTAATTGTTGGTTACCATCTTATGAATCCCAAAATGTTACAATAGGCTTACCATAAGTAAATATTGCTGCCATCTCTGGAGCACAATTTGAAGTCGGACAACATTAAACGACGCGGTATGATTCCTTTCCATCGGGTGCTGAATAACTCAAAAAATAAACATTTGTGGGTTACCATGTTTTTGCCTCACACCCTTCATTTCTGATTTCCGCCAGGAATTTTGAAGAAACCCTTCTACTTGCTTCTTCTGTAAACAGGGTCGGTTCCTAACTTCAATAGGAACTATTCGAAGGCAAGGACAGACATGAGAACCAGAAATTTTGGTCTACATGTGTTCACACAACACGATTATTACATACTCTTTGGCCTGAAATGTCACTCGAACGCAAAAGTTTCCACTCACTTAGAAGTATCACCACCCACTTCAACTCAACGCTGCTACATCCTAGGGTTTTCAATAGAAACGGTACATTCAAATATTCAGTTCTGAATACAGTTAATTAATCAAGATACTGTACACCAAAATCGCAGTACACTGTATAGGGTTCACGTTCTAAAACTTTAACTTAAGAATTAAGAGAAGTTAAACCTGAAACAAGAATCATATTTTAATCCGTGGGCCTTTTAAGTTTTAATAAACCATATATGTCTCTTTCTGCACCTCAGTTTGAGGCTTTTGTTTGCTAATTCCTGTATTTTTTTTATCAACATTAAAGGCATAGTAAGTGCTGAAATTAAATATTGAAACATCTTCTGATTGCACTGAAAGAAAAGTGTTTGAGGTGTGGTCAATTCGTGTTATCGATATGGATGAAGGTTTGACCTCACCTCGCCGAGACCTTTCTTACAACACCTCAACTACCTCCGTAGCACTAGTTGTTCCTGCGTTCAAAGTTGTCGACAGAAGGACAGAGCGGTTTCAAGGTTTCATAGTACTTACTAATTATTGCTGAAGCCTAAATACCCAGTTTTCCAATATTTCTGCACCGTCTAGATCCACGGGAAAGATCTAGAATAGAACTATAGTTATCACAGTACTATATTTAGTCTTACAAAATTTATCTCTAAATCCCTATATTAATGATAAAGTACATTACTTAGTAATTTGATGACGTCATGGTCACAATTACAATAACAAGTGAGAAGTTGATAGTTTTTTCAAACTATTTATTTCAGATATGCCGTTTCAACTTTTAATAAAGTTTAACGTGATTGGAGATAACGTTACCATAAAGCATTGTACTAAGTCCTGTTCTGATTACTACAGTAGTTTGCGAGTTATTAAATAAAATAATTAGCATTGAATTGGGTCACGAACCATATAGAATAGCGGCATTTACCACTATGATTGAAATGAGTATAAATACATTTTCAAATAGGTTTACAGTAACACTCAAGGTTAAAGAATAAAGTAAACCCGTTTCACTTCTTGAAAATCCCAGACACCATGGAAATCCACTTAAATTAAATCTTCATTTAATTCTCAGTATTACTTTTGTTTTAGCAAAATCCTCCACCCTTTTAAGTGCTATTATGAAAAGGGAATAAGCCGATGCAAGCAGGCAGGAACAGGGCCCGATGGCATAATGGCGACGATTCGTATTATTAGAGAAAATATCCTAAATTAAGAGTCTTTCTTCAGTCTTCATTAAAGATGCTGGAAAGGACAGCCTTTTGCCTTCATCAAAGGAGCGCGGTGTCGCATAGATAACGCAAGCGTCATGCAAACCACAACGAAATTTTGCAGGAATCTGCATAAACAATAGTAGATTACAAACGACCAGTGCTAAGTCAATTACACGCCTGCAGCTCAAAAGAGACAGCTAGAGAGAGAGAGGGGGGGAGGAGGGAGAGAGAGATATGTTTGAATAATGAGAGAGAGACGGGGGTGTTTTCAGAATGAAAAATATCATACCAAAGAGAGGCCGTGAAAATTCCCTCCTATGAGACGAAATTCATATATGTCGTAAATTTTCGCCAACGAATCAGTATGATATTTTAACTGTAGCACATACGAAGCATGTATAAAGGACCTCTTTTGTTTCAAGACTTATGTAGATAGGAGAAATCATTTAAGAAAAGTTAATTTTGCTTTTGTGATGGAAAACACGCGTCCGTTCTTCTTTTAGACTGCTCATTTAATCCAATTTTCCTCCACTCGGCTTGTTTGGTGTTTGCTGAACTGAAGTTAGTACATAAACTGCTCTTTACACATAAATTTACTTGCTTAACGCATGCTTGAGATGGCGCTTTATTCACTCATTACATATACAAGCGTGTTGGTTTATATCAAAGTACATAAAGACTGCTTTGAATTTGAATTTATTTGTCTTTTAGGTAAGTTTAAAGAAGGTAGATTTAGAGGAGAGGATGTTGGAGAAAAGGCAGCCAGGATCTAGTTTGAAGGTACCATTCCAGTACTTGCCTGGCATAACTGAGGAAATTTTGATAAAACTTAAGACAGTATCGGCGGTCTCTGGACTTGTTCCCAGGACCTTCCGCTTGCAAACTACAGAGGTAGAATAGATGTTTATATATAATCTAATAGTGAGCTAAACAGGCTAGTGTTAAGCATGTTGATCTAAAAAAATTGCAGTCATTTTACACTGGGAATCAAATTATTAATTCGATTGTTAATTCCGTTTTCAAACACGAAAAGTGTAACAAGAAGCTCTGTTATCTTAGTAACTATCGAACATTTCTACAAGTTGGGCACACAAAATAACCTGAGCCTACAACAGAATAAGTGACTATCGAACGTTTCTACAAGTTTTTTACAAGTTGTTATGTTGGGAACACAGCATAACCTGTATATACAACAGAATAAGTGACTACCGAACGTTTCTACAAGTTTTTTTTTTACAAGTTGCTATGTTAGACCCACAACATAACCTGTACCTACAACAGAATATCTGGACACTTCTACAAAAAAAGTGACATTTCTCTATAACGAAATTTCCAATGGTGACTCTGGTAACAGTTTCTTTTCTATTAAGTATCGATAGTTTTATGTGTAATAATAATATATGCACTTTTATTTTAAATCTTAACATATAAGAGAACATTTAATGCTAATAACACAGTTCTTGAGACTTTTTAATGGAAAATGTATGAAGAAATTTTAAGGCCTCTGAAAAAATAAACTCGAAATTTTATTGCCATCATCATATTCAGCCGTTTTCTATCCACTGCTGGATGAAGGCCTCCCCCTTTTCTTTCCACATACTTCGGTCTGCTACTATCCTGATCCATCTACTCCTGGAAAACGCTCGATTTCATCTACTCCTTACATTTGGACATCGTCTCGGTGTAAATTTGTATATAAATAAGGGAGGAAACCGAGAGAGTAGGTGCCAGCAGTGTCCTTGGACATTAATAACACATTTTTCAAACTTGGGGCTAACTGAAAACGCAGTAAAGTACGATGGGTGCAGATGTATGGAGTGCTCTTGGCTATTGTCAGTTACTTGGTCATGAATGTACTAGAAGAGCAGCGAATATGTATGGAATTCTGTTTCAAATTGCACAAAACTACCTAAGTTGAAGCCAATGGTGTGAAATGTTTGAGTCGAACATAATGTTATGAACTGTATAGAAGTTTCAAGTCGGATCGCACCTGTACCGCTGATGATGAAAAATCCGAACGGTCGTCCACATCTACCAACATCGATCACCTGAAAAGAGTGCAGGAAATCATTTTTGCAATCTGACGTCTCACCGTAAGAAAAGTTGCTGCTGAACTGAACGTAAACGTAAGTACAGACTCGCGTCACGTGATTTTCACGGCAAAAGAAGATATTTTTTTATTATTTGGGGGCCCGCCTTAACAACCCTTTCTTTGCATGCTTTGCACAAGTTAAGTGGTGCACTTTATGGGTTGTGCAGCACGTACGTCTTAGTACTTCTCAGCTTGGGGCAGGCTTGTCCCTAGAGATTGTTGGATTGCCGGAGTTCCGGCATTCCAAGGATCTCCTGCATTCCACCTGTTCAAGACAGTTGGTGTTGCGGGACGGACTTTTGACCAGGCGTCCAGAATGTTCTCCTGGTCTATGTTCCTAGTTGTTAGAACATTTGCATGGGGGATCCCTACCTACTTTTATATGCTTTATTTGATAGAAAAACACATACAATACACATAAGATGACACAGGGCAAATACAGGACAACACAACACATAGCTTCAGCAGGGCTTCTTCTTCTTTTCAGCATCTTCCTGGAACGAGATTAAGAAAGGTTAATTGCTGCTTCCTTGGAGGTTGGTTCTTTTTTCTGAATTACAGTTGTTGTCTCGTCACAGGGATGGCCGTCCAGTCTTCTCCTTGTTCGATCTCCTTTTGTTGTGTTCCTCTAGATAAGAAGAAAAGCTGATCTTCTTCATGGTTAGTCCTGCATCACTCACTGGTTCTTCAACACTTTTTCCTCTTCTCTTCATTCGTTAGTAGACGCTATACCACACTCATCCATCACTCATTCACTCATGGGTAGTATATATCATTCAACTGTTGGTTGTGGTTTCCGCAGCCTTCAGTCAGTTTATCGACTTACATTGATTTCCACTAAGTAATAATAACCCTCATCCCGGTTTTCTCCACCACTCACGCGCACTTTCACACTGTATATGAGTGTCTCTCACCGATATTCCGGCAATGCACTCCATACTGATGGAGTTCCAGCAACATCGCACTAATACTAACTTATGGTTAGTCTTGTTTATATAGATTTTCGCCGTTTTGTTCTTAATTTGTACAGTTATATTAGATAAATGTTAAGTCACAATTTCTGCACTTTTACTATGATATTTATTTGTTTTTGTTCGTTTATTTGTTGAAATATTTGTTTGTTAGTACACGCGGATGCCTCGGTCGTCGCGGGAGACCCGCTCGCGCGCGCAGACATTACTCTGTTCAGGCCGGTAATGACTCTGTACACTTTCATACTGTTGGGATCTCCCTACATCGCGCCGCGTCCCAAAGTGCGCCTCCCAGCCAAGAACCTTCTCTTGTTGAAAAATGACACTTTATCAGCCGTCTCCCGGAGGACCGCCACCAGTTTTGGAGTTCTCAGAACCTCTGTGACGGGTCTCTCCCCCAGGAGGGCCTTTGTTCTCTGACTAGCTCTTCTCTCTCGGCATCTAAGGACAGCGTGATCTGGGGACGCAACCACCCCACAGGCGCGGCACATATTGTCCTCAACTAAGTTTTGGTCTTTCAGTCTCTGTCTATAAGGGCCATGACCGGTAACGAAATGGAGCAACCCTCGTTCTATCTCCAGCTGCATTTCTGTCCTTTCAGTCACGTCCGGGAAAATGCTGAAAAGTTTTCTTGCCTTCGATGATTCCTCCCAGAATGTTTGCCATTCACTGGTCAGTATTCCTTGGATTTCTCTTCTTCTTCCTGCTGTTTGGTGAAGAATGTCTATGATCTTCTCTTCGTTTCCTTTCTTGAGCCAGTACACGACTTCCATTCTTTTAACTTGGAGGTGCATGAGCATGGTCGCAGTCACCACCTGGAGTGCCTCCACCGGAGTGGTTCTGTAGGCTCCAGTAAGACGGAGCAATATTTGTCGTTGAAATATATTTATAATCTGCCGTTGTCTTACGTCGTCCGTCCGGTGGCACCAGACGGATTATGACATCATGGTACATGTTTATTACTTTCAGAGGTGTCCTGTAATCATTGGTTGCAATGTTAACTATTTTATGCGATATTTTGATGGCCTTGTTCTTTGCTGAGTCTACGTGCGTCCTAAAATTTAGCTTTTCATCTAGAATGACCCCAAGATATTTAAATTCTTTTTCTCTTTTAATTGATTTTTCATTAATTTTTATTAGTGGTCCCCTATTGAAATTTAAGTTGCCTTTAAACAAGACATACTTGGTCTTTTCCGCCGATATTGTAAGTTTGTTGTTCCTGAACCATAATGTCATTCTTCCTACAATTTGGTTAGCTTTATCTTGTAGTTCGTTCATGCTATTTCATTTTATTACGACCGCCATATCGTCCGCGTATCCCACAACCCTTTACAAATGTTCCAATCCATCCAGCAGTTCCAGACATGGCTGAAATATCATGTCCCATATTATTGGCCCGAGTACGGATCCCTGCGGGCATCCTTTTGTTGGTGTTTTCCTCACGACGCCATCAGCTGTATTTATCTGTATTGTTCTGTCCTGAAAGTAGTTTTTGACTGTTTTCCAAACAGCAGGATGGACCACAATATTTTTCAACTCCATTAACACTGATGGCCACCATACGTTATCGAAAGCGCCTGTAATGTCAAAGAAGATTCCCATTATGTATTTGCAGTTCTCTTGTTTAAGTGTATCAATTGTTCCGTATATCTCATTCACTGCGTCCTCGGTCGACTTGCCTTGACGGAAACCGTACTGCAATCTACAGTGTTGGAGATTGTTTGTTCTGTCGTTGATTCTTCTATCATTTTCTCGAAGATCTTACTTATCACATTTAGCAGGCATATAGGCCTGTATGACTTCGGGCTCGTTTTCGGTTTGTCTTCTCCTTTCAACAGTATGATGAGATTCGCTTTTTTCCATACTTTTGGAAATCTTCCCTGATTCAGGCATTCATTGTATAATTTGATTAAATATGGTGTCCAAAAATCTGATAGAGATTTGTATATTTCGTTCTTAATCCCGTCTGGTCCCGGTGCTTTGTTGGATTTGAGGGTCTTGATTGCAGCCGTCACTTCTTCATTTGTTATTAATGGCAATTCTTGATTCTCGTCAATATTTGGAGGATGCCCTGTTACTTGTCTGATCCGTATATTTTCTCCGTTATCCTCATCCTCGTTGTCGCCCGGAAATAATTTGGAGAAAATGAGTTCCACTGTTTCTAGCCAATTGGTTGTAAAAGTTCCATCTTCTTTCTTTAGTGTGTTCATTACTCCCTTCGTTTTGATTTTTTTGTATAACTATTCTGTAGGGCTTGCCCCAGATATCCTTGCTTAAGTTCTCGTCCACGAACCTTCCCCAAGGTTTCTTTTTAGTTTCAGAAAGTTCGTTCTCAAATTGTTGTTTAATTTGTCTGTATTTGTTCAGGCGTTGTGATCTAAGTTCGTGGTCCCCAGTTGCCCTGTAACTTTTCCTGCTCGCTTTTAGTTTCCGTTTTAAGTTTTCCAATTTTTGGGTCCAGAAGGTTCTTTTTTTTGATTTGGCCTATTTTAGGTGCTACTTTTTTAATTGAATCTTGCGTGGCTTTTTCTATTTCTTTGGGCAGCTCGTCCAAATTTATATATTTTCTCAATTTGTGGTAGGTCCGATTTGTCCACTAGTTTTGTGAAGTTTAACCTTTTGATACTATAGTTTAGATCATCAGGTTCATTTATGTCATTATTATTGTCGTCCAACATAAAATTTATATTAAAGCTGATGACGCTGTGCTGACTTGTAGTCGCGTGCTCGATCACATTACATTCCTGTATATTTCTATAAAGACTTCCGCTGGTTAAAGTTATATCAATATTACTCTCCGCGCCAGCCCTGCCCTGAAACGTGGATGGTTGATTCTCCTTGTCGTGTATGATTAGATGGTATTGGTTGATGATGTCTTCATACTTTTCACCGTTTTCATCTGTTCTCGGGCAGTGCCTGAGCGGAGACTTGGCACTAAAATCCCCCAAAATTAGTAAGTTACTCCTATAAAACCCGTCCAGAATTTCCTCTAGTTTATCTACAAAAACATCCGCTGGGATGGAGAACTGGCAGTAGAGATTTGCTATTGTAATCTGATTTTTTCCAAGTTTAAGGCTAAAAGTCTGGGTCCATTTACATGTATATCTAGAATACACCAGTGCTTCAACCTTCCTGTTGAATATAACTACTGCGACCATAGGATTCGGGTCCTCCGGTAGCAATACAATGGCGTCGGTCGGCATACCCATCATCTTTCCCTTATTAATCTTGGATGCATGCCACGTCCTTTTTTTCCTTCTCACAATACAGCCTTAGTTCTTGTGTGGCTAAGTTTGATTTGTCCAAGTTAACCTGGACGAATTTTAACGACTTATGGTTGTCTTAAGTGGATGTAACATGCCGGGAAATTTTCTGTCGGGATGAACACTGTGCGTCCGTACACCATGACGAATTGTCTGTATATGTTGTTTAACTAAAGGGACTCATCTCTCCTCTCGAATACTTTGTCGATCAGGTCCAGGAGCTTTTGTAGATCTGTAATTATGCCATTTGAACGTAGATTTATTCTGTCCACTTCGTCGATTATTGGAAAGGTGATCGTTTTACCATTTGGATGTATGTTCCTGACAACCGATCTAAGGGCGGCTGCCAGAAGTAATGGTTCTTCCAATTGGGACAGGATATATCCTTTATTAAGACCTGCATAGAATTCGTTTGGATTAAAGTTTGTGGTTCTTCCTTCTTCTTCCGCCAGTTCTCCCTCCGTATTCTATGTAAGGTATCCATATCCTCCATCTCTGCTTCAGCTTCCTTCGAACTCCTATTCTTACTATGTTTCCTCTTGTATAGTCTAGGGATCCAAGATTTCCATCCTTTTCTTTTCTTCCTCACTTCTTCTTCCTTTCTTTTCTCCGTTACTTATCGCTTAGCTATAACGTCATTTTCATCTTCATCCGTCTGCGTTTCGTCTTTATCTTCCGGGCTTTCGTGAGCCTCGTCCCCAGCATCCGTTCTGTTTTCTTTTGCTTCTAGTGTGTTCCAAGTCCTCATAATATTCTCATAAAGGAGTCTGTCCTGAACGATCATCTCAAGACCGACACTCTCGATGTCATGTTCCCATTTCTTCAGAGCCAGCAGAACGTCCTGAGAATACGCCCTCAGAGCCCCATCCCTATGGCTGGAATAACTATTTTTACTTTTTTGGCATGTTTAACTGCCGAGAGGAAAAAGGAAAAGGAAAAAATGGTAAAAAATGGGTGAAAAGTGTAACCGAAAAAGTTTTTATTTTTTTCATTTTATATTTTTCGGGAGAGGGGTCAGTACCCCCGGGGGCCCACCCCAAAACTTTCGCGACCGAACTCTAGGTTGAAAACATTCCCGGGGGGTCGATAAGTCCCATATATGAGGTCCCCAAAAACATCATGAACCCATCACCAGCGGCCCGGAAGGCACAGACCTCTTAGCCCTCCATGTTACTAATATAGTCATTACACAAAGAACTTAGTAAAATTTTTATAATTGTGGGGGAACCGGGACTTAGAATAATTTTGCCTGGCAATTGTTTGTCCTTTCAAGGACGCCGGATGTCCACGGTCAAAGACACTCTGGTGATGTGGAGATCTCAGAGCCATCGTGGATGACTTCTCTTTATTCCCATATAATTATCATGGGAAATTTCTGTTCCTGATATCTCCTCAAAAGTAAAAATAAAAATAAAATAACACGAGGTCCGCACCTTCAGGTAACGTTCCACATGTTCATGAACAAAAATATCTACTTACTTTTTTGGTCCGCACCGTTTCTGCTCATGAAAAACACTCGAATCACAGAACACTCACGCACATGTCTATCTAGCTTCAAATCCTACGCTCAAGTTCCGGCAAAATAAGATACGGCATATTGCGGCTAAGTTTGTATCACTTTTGTTAACAGCTAAACAAAAGAACGACCTTGTTAGGATTTATGAAGAGTTACGCCGAGCGAATACTGACCTTGTTAGGATGGATTTGGGAATGCACTTTCTACTTCTTAAATACTCTATGACGACTGACGTCATTTAAACAAACTGAGAACTTTTATTGAAGTTCATTTATCTTGACTTGAGTGCGCTGTCGATCAGCAGATTTAGTTTGTACTTTCGTTATGGTTTTTAAGAGTACAGTTGGAAACTCAGTACTAATGTGTGATTATTGTTTTTTATATTCGCAACGTTTAAAATATGATAAACAGTATGGAAATCAACCATAGGTTTTGATGGCATCTTTGGAAATGTAGAATACAACTAAGGTAAACATGATTTACAAGTTACATACTTTTATATATTACGTGCCTATTGAAATTTGGTGATCCAGCAATGTAAATAGATGCTTACACGAAACTGGAAATATGTCTGGAGTGACATTAGTATTTGATATATGTCGTGAGCGTTTTGGTGGATCCATAATACCTACGATTATAGCTAATTTGAACCATGAAAGCTGTGTTTAATTGATTTTAACGAAACACTTATGTTGACATTTGTGAAACTAGTATCTGTGTCTCTTTGTAACCAATTGTTGTGTATGCTAATTGGAACTCCTTGATTATGTAGGCAAACTTAACTCAACGTAAACTGAACTTTCGAATATGAGTAGTGAGCATGATTCCAAACTATCTACTGGAAACTAAGCTAAAGGTAATGAGATGTTATGCTTTTTGCTCAGTACTTGGAGATACTGTAATTGGGATTTGTATGCTGTGTAAAATCTAACACAAACTAACATAACCCAGTTACAGGTAGTATTGAATCTGACAAGAAAACTATGGTACGTATGTTTGTAGTTAATGTTGCATGTGTTTGCTTACTTCGACCAGTCTTGTACATAAATGAAATAAATAATATCCTTGTCAGTGTTCAAGTTGTCAGTGACTACTAACCAAAACTAAACTAAAGGTAGTATGCTTACTCTATTACCTACTAATTTCAGTTACATGTGGTTACTTACTAGAATAAAAGTCTGACAGACCAAAATTTCCTAAAGCTTGTGATCACTGGTGATGAAACTTGGGTGTACGGGTACCATATGGAAATGAAGGTTTAATCATCCAAGTTGGTCGGACAATCCTCATCATAGTCAGAAAAAACAAATAAGTATATCCCGTCTTATTTGACTGACAGGGACCCGTTCAATCGTATTTTGTGCAACGTTGTTCCGAAGTGAATGTAGCTGCATTCTACGTTAACGTCATGAAATACTTATGGGGAAAAGTGCGGTTCAAAAAGCTTGAGTTGTATCAGAAACAGTCCTGGAAGATTCATCACGATCATGCACGTTTTCATTCCTTACTTGTTGTCCGGGAGTTTCTGGCAAAGAATTGGTCACCTGTTGTCTCACAACCGGCCTACTTCCCTGATTTGGCATCAGACTCCTTCTTTTCTCTTAATTGAAATCAACTTTGGAAGGTTGCAAATTCCAGATCATAGGAAAATCTCTACAGGACCTCCAGGTTATCCCAAAACTGGAGTTCCAGCCAACATTCCAAAACTGGAAGGAACGCTGATAACTCATATTTAAGTTCTGATCATGGAAAATATGAGCCGTACTTTAAAATATATCATCTACAGTTGTCAGTGAACAAGAATTTCCGACGATTTGATCTAACATCATTCTGTTTTCAGAAAAAAATGGATGTGATTCAGTAATGACTTGAAAAAGTTGTTTCTAAGTGATCCTCTGGTGCCAAACAAACCGCGCGTGATTTAAGCCCTGCGTAGAACCATATAGCTGTATGGGTCATGGGTTATGACAGCGTGGTTGACGAAATATCCAAAGATATATGTCGTGCCTAGGAACAGCATGCGGATCAAAGTTCTGTATAGCGTATACAAAAATGTTTAGCTGTTTGTATTTAGTGTTGCGGTAGCGTGCATTCTTCTCGCTCGTTCCATCATTACAGTGCTTAGAAGTCCGCGCAATTATGTTTTAAGATTACAATGAAATGCAACAATGTCTACCCAATCTCCTTCTTCGTAGCTTCATACCTTCAAGATTGTGTTGGATCTTCTAGCTACAGAGCAGGAACATAAATATATTCCAACGGTTCTGGATGTATCCGGATCTGCATTATGTGAACCACAAATCTCAGTTGTATCAGCGTAGAAGTTAATGCGGACCAATGATATAGTATTTGTTACGTTATAACCCGTGGACTTAGTAAACCGAGATTTGCAGTCAGTTTAGAATTGATTTATTATTCACTGCCTCTACAGCTCAAGTCTCAATCACCGCTTATTTTAAATTGAATTGAATCTATCATTTTAAGGACTTCAGGTATCTGAGACTCAGGCCGGTATAGGGTAGGGGAAATGGCTGTGGAAGGTAGATGCCTATTTTGGAGGCGAATATGGCAATACATCAGAATATTTAACGGCAGTATCCCAAGTACCACTGATGAAATGCAAGCAATGAAACACATAAAACATACCATAACATTTATAAAAATAGAATAACAAAAGATATAAAGACTTCAGTGCAGGGGAGCAAGTGCCCCTCCTTGTTCCCCTTTCCGACGCCCTCGACGTAAAGTTCGAGAAGGCCCTTCATGAAGCTAGTAATAACGCTAGCGAAACAAGCGTCGGATTTTATGAAATAAAATAGCGAAACAAACATCAAAGGCAAACTAAGCTACGTTGTGGATGTTCTGAAGGACATGCTAATACTTTTCTTTATTTGTATCCACTAGTGATCATTTCCCTTCAGCTCTTTATTACATGTATTTTTTTGTCGAGTTGGTATTTTCCGTTCTTCTCTATATCTACATTTCAAAGGCGTCCTTCACACTTTCGTGGAATATATTATATCAAAACTAATTTTGTTATGTTTTTGTGATATATTTCCTCCTTTATAGTTTCCATGTTCTATAATTGCATCAATTACTTGTGTTCGCTTGTGTGTGTGTCTCCAGGAATCAATGACATTATCCTTGTTCGTAGTCACTTCGTGAGTACTGAGGAATGAAATATGGCTTCGACATTAGAGAAGGCAAATTTACTGGAAGACCATTACATCGAGGATGTTCACTTGATCTAACTCGAAAAGGGATTGTCTGAATCTCTCTCTCTCTTTAGTTGTTCCTCGTCTCTTCCAATCTCCATATGCATCAAGATGCATTGAAAATTTAAATCATCCTTGCTGAACTTCATGTTCGACAATAATAACAACACACAAAAAATGTAACAGTAACAATTCTATCGTAGACGAGAAATACCTAGCTCATTTTCCATTTTGCGACAGCAAAATAAAAAAGAAGACCCTTTCATTCACTTTCCCATTTCTATCCCCGCTGTGTTAACTTTCTCCAACATCCTCTATACATGACCAAAAAAAAAAAGAGAGAGAGAAATCTCCAGCAGTTTATCAAATTTCCCCAATGCATTACTAAGTTGAAAATTTGATAAATTTATACGGGATACATTTTATAGTTGCGACGTGTAACATCTGTTCATGCATATTCATTGAAATGTGGCTCTGTCCCCCCTACCCCCTTCATCCTCCTGTGTCACTCTTCTTCTCTTTTGATTTTAGTCATCTAACAAGAGGTGGAGTCGACAGATTTTCCTGCTGAAAGAAGGAAACTGTGGAATTTTCCTTGTTGTTCTCGCAAGACATGACAGATGTGTACTATATTTTTGTCATCACCAAAAACGAAACGAACTGATTATCTTTCAGGAGACTGAAGAAGAAGAAAAAGCATTTCTCCTCTCAAAGAAAAATCGGATGTTTAGTAGTTTCTGAGTTAATTAACTTCCAGAAGGCAGCAAATATTTCATTGTGATTATAACAAAAGGAAATTACAAGAGGAAAACGCGGAACGTTTCTCTGAAACGTGACAAAGTGATAAAGAAACACTGAAAAGACAGAGACTAATCTACCTTGAAGTGCGCCAATTCCAAAATTATTGAGCATTTCTGAACTGGTATTAATTATAGTAGAAACTTTAGCTATGAACAATAATTAGAGCAAAACCACCTGAAAAGCGTCAAACATGAAAGCCTTTACGTCATTTGAAAACATTACATGTATATGATTTTCAATATTTTACGCTACATTATCATCATGTGCGCTGTTCCGTAAACAGTCCTTGCTTTCTTCTATCTATCTACAGTTCACTAATGTGAACGTCTAGAACTTGTCCTGTGAACGTCTGGCTTCGTCTTGCAATTGTGTTCAATTATAGAGAAATTATTCCTCTATTTGTGGGGGCAAATATTACGTAGACTTTAGGTTTTGTTATTTGGGGGCTAAAGAGAAGTCTACTCGAGCGTAACTCAGATAAAGGTTTGAGCATTCGCAAATACGAGAGGGACGTTCAGCGTGAGTTAAGTGGATATTAGCTCTAATATAATGGTAACTTCTGGGATAGAGTATATTATAGCTTCAGGAATGAAATGGATAACAAGATTTTACATTTTCCCTAAAAAGGCGCAGATTAATGAACAAATAAAATACAGCACACACCGAAAAACTATATTCAATTCTAAAATATTCAACAGAGCACACGAATCGTTCATGCAATGAAACTATTTAAGCACCAATGTTTAAGAAATCCTTGAAACATACCTTGGAAAAATAAAGTTGAAAGTTGTGTTCTTGAAAGGGCTTCTAAAACTTGTATCAAAATTGACTGCTTCTTTTAAGATGATATTTAAACTATTCTGGACTTCCTTCTATGTTTCTTGGCTTCCTTCTAGAACTGTGGTACAGAGTGACAGCATGGACCGGCTGTGTGAGATAGCAGATCGATTGGTCTGTCGGGGTCCTTTATATACGGTCTTGAAGTGACGAAATAATTAGGTTAATATAGTTCATTGCTCTCTTGTTTGTGC
>JAGDQP010031140.1:6232-19986 GCA_022664845.1 Lepisma saccharinum | reverse complement strand
ATAGATAGATAGATAGATAGATAGATAGATAGATAGATAGATAGATAGATAGATAAATAAATAGATAGATAGATAGGGGTTATGGTAGGTACTCCACCTGCAGTAGCCTCTATAACGTTTCAATCGCGCTTTCGGTCTATTTTATTTATAAGCACTTAGGTAGGTTGTATTGTATTTTCTATTTTACCAAAATTGATGATTTTTTTTAAAATTGAAATTCAATGACAAAGCTATTTATTATATAAAAGGTAAAAAGGTAAGGGTGCAATGCGCACGCGCCGTGAACGGCGTATGGGGATGTGGATATAGCACTCCACATATTCTCGACCAACGGCACCAAGTGAGGTGGGGTGGTCAGTCCCTCGCTCTGCTGCCTATAGATCCCAAAGTGCCCAAGGAATACACTGTGGAACTCAGTTTGAAAGAAGGCTGAGCATACCTCAGAGCGCCAACCAGGGGAACACTGAAGGAAAATTCTCCAGTGTCCTGGTCTAGATTTGAACCCCGGCCATCCGATTCGTAGTCAGACGTGCTACTGTCTGTAAGAGTTTTCATTGAATGTATATAATAAATAACCTTGTCAGCGAATTTGAGTAAGTAATAAATTTGATGAGTTTGGTTTAAATCGGTAAATAAGTCGATTTCAAAATAATATAAAAGAAGCTATTATCACAGATAAGTAAGAACAGATCCTGCGCTTTATTTTAGATCTTTGAAGAAGTTTTGTCACGCACGTCAAGATGGCACCTGAGGTCTATTTCCTGTTAGCGTTCCTCTATACCTGAGTACTTCCCCCTCTAATATGGAAACGAACTACACATATTAGAGTTTGCAAATGACCTCTATCTAAAAGCGATACTGGACTGGCTGCTACCATTGAAAATTTCATGAATATATGAAGCCAGGGAGCAGAGAGGATACTTAATCTCGTTTGTTCTCTTTCAGTCTAAACCAATAAGGACCAAATTGTCGGTTCTAACTAAATTCAATATGGTCCACGCAGCGATAAGTAGCGTATAAAACTGAGTTAGAACTGAAAATTTGGCCCATATTGAATTAGACTGGAAGTGGACAAACAAGATTAAATATTTGCTCTGGCGTCGATCTTTCGAAACTAAGCAGTCAATATAATTGCGTACAGCTTGTTAGAGTTTGCGAAGTAAGTTTATGCGTGTATTCTGTATTTTAAGTAATGATAATTAGTATTTCATTTTTACTGTAGAGATATTAAGAAAGTACAATACTAATTTATATGGTCATAGAATAACTGAAAATTGCGACCAATATGTTGTTTTTTGCGTGTATGACAGTGTTTATGTTACGTTTCGTTACGTCATTCCCTATGTTTTCTGTTAATGTGAATTCTGTTGGCCCGCTGCGGTAACCGCACCCCTTGATAAGTCATTGTGTTACAACTAATACAGCGGCGACACCACCGATTTTATGCTGTTTGGTGTTGCTACGTCAAACGTAATGGAAGCAATTTCAAAAATTTAATTTTATAGAAAATAGTTTGGCAACACTAACAACGGGGGGGGGGGAGGCTAGGGACGGGGACATAAACAGTATTTTTCTTCTGATTGAGTAATGTTTATGCCAATTTTGGTGTTGATAGGTCTAACGCAATTGACACAATTTGAAAAATTGTATTTTAAAAGGGGTTGGCAACACTGAGACTAACATTTTTGTGTGTGGAAGGACGAACGGAATAAGCGGGATTATAAGGTACCTTCTGTTAGCTATACTACGAAGAGATCTAAAAATGTTTAGGTTTGAATGACAACACATGGCAAGAAAATACCTAAATTTTATTGTCAAAATCATCATTCTTTTTAAAACTCAGTACGGAAAACGACTGACACGAATTTGTTTTTGTTCGTATCGAGAAAGGCGATGGCTGTTAATTACTGAAACTAGTTCAGAGAACGTGTGGAATGCATGGGCAGATTTATGGGTGGGAGGCAATGTCCCCCCAGTCATTTCAGAATGACTTTAAATGTTTCATTCTAAAGGCTGGGTTTTAAAGTAATTTCCCCCCACCTTCCCCAGGGTCTCTTTCTTAAATCCACCCATGATGAAGTGTGTTTTTTTTTCATCAATCGAGTTATCTACGCTCCAGATTTTTACACTGGCGCCTAGATATCTTGATTGATGCTTTAACATTGAGAATCTGGAGCGCTATCACAAAATAGAATCAGGAAGCTTGAATTAATTGGAAAATGGAAATTAAAGCTGTTTCAAAGGATCATTAAAATTTAGTTTAGGTATTTCCTGCTTTTTGTAGGATATCCCTCTTTTGAAGTAGCAAATGAGGATACAGATTTTGAAGACAAACATCTCATTCCGAATGAGTAATGCTTTGACAAATTAAATAGCTCTGTTTGAATCTTTCGACACATTTGAGATGAGACAGGAAACAATTCTCGTCTCCTCTCGAATTTCAGAAAGCTTGTCTCGTGAGGAACACTATTGGTAGGTGATATCGGTTTTTTCTTTGGTCTATTGCTGTTAAAGGGCGCCGCGCATTCATGTCAGTAATAAAGAACGATATAAAGGAGAATTCTTAAATTTAAAATGCAAATTTTCGGTTTTTGGTAAAAGAATTCCGTTGAATTAACTATTAAAAGAATATTTCTCAAGTCATGACATTTTGTAGAGACTGGTTTTAAGGTATATTTTCATTGTGAAAGCAAATTGACCGTGCGCGTTATAATTTTGACGTGACGACTTCAAAATTTTGAAAAATGCGTATTAATTGAATTGAGTTTATACCTTTAAGCGTTTTGCCTCTCGTTATAAATATCATCGTCACAAATGAGGGAAGTTTCGCAAAAGAAAAACACTTGTCTTTTCCCTTCCCATTTCCCTCTATATTTATACAATCATTCACACTGAGGTTAAACTATGCTGTGGCTTATTATAATGCTTACAAGACCTCCTAATCTTTCTAGATTCCAAGGTCATAATCTCTTAAATTTTGGACAATACGTGCAACTAAACATTTTCCTTTTACCTCCCATTGTGCTAACAGAATTTGTATCATTCTGTGGTCTATTTTCACCAAACCAAGCCTCTTAATAAATTCAGACTTTGATTTCTTAAAGTTGAAGGAAATTTACGATAAAAATTCCCAATTTCTGCTTATATTTACAGTTATGCCTTTAGGAGTTATATCATTTGGTGACCTATTACGATGCAAACTGGACCTTCGCTCCGACGTTATTGTTTCTTAAAGTTGAGGGAATTTTTGTAACGAAAGAAAGATCCCTTTTATCTCCTATTATCCCTTTATACCGTTATGCTAACCGACTTTATATCATTCTGTGGTCTATTACGATAACCACAGGGCCTCATTCATCGTTCTGTGACAGTTAGATTTAAACAAGAGGGAACAGCGATAAGCCACGCCTCCTTTTTCCAAAACCTTCTGCCTAGAGAAAAGGTAATCTATATGCTAAAAGCATAAAATTTAACATTTTGAGAAAGCCTATTAACCACTTAAACAAAAAATGTATAATTTTCAGCCTTCTTGTAGCTTAAATAATGGCCTAAAGTGACGATTTTCCCATGTTAAAGCATTACGTGTAGTCTCTTACACCTCCAAAATGGTATAGGGGCAGTACTCAGGTATAGAGGGACACTAACAGGAAATAGCCCTCAGGTGCCATCTCGACGTGCGTGACGAATCTTCTTCAAAGACCTAAAATAAAGCGCAGGCACTTATATGCCGAGGTTGAACATATGTTCTTATATGTGCTAATATCTCATATAAGGTAAAAATACATTGGTAGTACTTACGCTCTGGAATAGCCTGTTTTGTGCAAAAGAAGCATTAAAATTTGCAGAAATGTCCATTGTTTATTTTGTCATGCAGAAAGGGAATTTTGGACATGTAGTGTTCTTGATTTGTCAAGATTACTTTGAATACACTTTTAGTAAACATTTTGTTCACATAAAGTCAGGCTTACTCACTTTTACATTGAACTTCTTCAGTATCTAGCTAAAAAATGGTGTATTTAATCTGCTTTTCGTAACTTGCTAGAGGCTACTACCGAATTATAATTCCGCTTCCCTATTTTTTTCTATATATTTCGTAGACTCCAGGAGTCGTTTATTAATACACTGTAACGTGTAAACTCATGTCTGTTGACGTTTATATTAAAGCGTCTAAGTAGTATTGACAACGAATATAGAAGTTACATGACCATGAAGTTTTCCTTATCCTGGCAATTTTACACATAATAAATAAAAGAAGGAAGAATTGAAATATCAATCTCTTGTCTAATATTATTGATAGCAATTATATTTCCTGCTTCTAGCATTCAACCGATAGAGAACAAATTAAAACAACGCATTTTATGTTTCCGCCTGTAGGCTTGCGGCGTCATAATACTGATTATTTTGGAAGCTAGGTTTCACACGAGATAAATTGCATGCCTTTTACTGGTAAAACGCACCTTTTCATATTCTTAAAAATATGATTCTTCCAAAGAAGTAAAATAAAATTAACATGTTTTAAACACAGCTTATAAAAGATCGCTTACAACAAACATTCAAAATCGCCTCTAAGCACGTTTAAAACATCTGTTTAAAACTTTTTTGCTCTCAGTTGTTCTGTAACTAAAATTACACTTCTTGGATCGACAGTCTCTAAAGGGAGATCTTGATCTTGATCTTGATTTGGTTGAAAGATGGCAAGTGGTCAGTGCATCATAATATTGAGTCAATGCCTACTTTGGGAGTCCCACCGAGGATCGAGAGCGGGGCGTTTAAGCTAGTCAAGTTGATAACGTCGCACATCGGGATCAGTGGAAAGCTGATTCCTTCCCCGCTGCCTGCTTATCTGTTTTACAAAGATTTTTCCGCAGATTCAACAAGCATATGCCCGGAATGGTATCCCAAATAAGACCATGGTTGTATCTTTCCACGTCCTTTTATTCGGAAGAGTGATCACTGAGTCGTGATCCTTAAAACATATAACGGACTTAGATTACACGCCTCTTCTCAACACAAAAGGGGAAAACTAAAAAGAAATTTCTAGTAGTCTACACTGAGATAAATCAAGTTACAGGAGATGACATTCTGATTTTATTTTGAATCTAGGAAGTACCCATCCGCAAGCATCCAAACTGTCAGTGTAACTAACCTATTCAAATTTGGCTTTGACTTTATCCAAAACAATAGAAAAATACTGTGTGTATATCACTGTCTTTAAGCACTCCACTTGTCAGCGTTGCCAACCTATTTTGTAAAAATGAATGTTTGTGATGTAAGAAACTATCAGCGTATTCTCGAAACTTTGGCGATTGTTAGTAGAATTGTACAGCTCACTTGTTTTATTGTTGGAAGCAGTGATACCACCAGGCTCCCTGTGGGAGTGTTACCCCCAAATTCTCAAAAACATCCCCACAAGTTTAAAATTTTACAGTCAAAAATTGATAGAAACTGTGCAAAACTGCACTTATACCCTCCCAATTTTAACTTTACACCCTCCCCAAACTCAAAATACTGGCAGAATCACTGGTTGGAAGTAGAATGTTATTCTATGCACGTTCAGTTTTCTAATACGCACTGAGCCCCAATCGCTTCAACAACCTTATTATGAGCACTTCGACAGAGTTCAAAAGTATCCACATACAGAGAACATCATCAATTTTTGACGAAATACTACGTTTTCCTATACCTTTTTACTATAACCCCATGGTCACTCACTCACTCACTCACTGACTGATCATCAATATTCAGAAGCCGAACTACAGGAGCTAGAAACACCAAATTTAGTATGAAGATGTATGACTAAGGGTAGTTTAGGAAAATATTGCAAAAATGTTGAAAAATTCGCCCTCTTGGATCCAAAATGGCCGCCAAACTCATTGTTGTATAGAATTCACAACGGCTCAGGTTAGAGAGATGAAATTTGGTATGGAGGTACACTATCACTAGCTGGTTACGACAATATTACTAAATTTTTCCAAAGACGCCATCTTGGATCCAAAATGGTGGACACAAAAATCCATTTTCCACACCATTTGAGCTAGAGACACGAAATTTGGTATGAAGGTACATGATCACAAGTAGTTTAGGAAAATATTTTTAAAAATGCTGAAAAAGTCGCCATCTTGAATTCAAAATGGCCGCCAAAAATCATTTACGACATCAATCGAGCTAGAGAAATGGAATTTTATATGGAGGTGTACCTTCACGAGTAAGTCATTACAATATAATAAAACGTTAAAAAGGTCACTATCTTTAATCCAAAATGGTCGCCCGAAAACCCATTTTCTAAAGCACTAAAGCTAGACAAACGAAATTTGGTATGAAGTTTTACCATGATGAGTAGGTTACAATAAATGAGTATGGGGCCATCTCTTCACGAACTTCGGTGAGAATTCTGGAAACGTCTGATCCAACCACCTATGCTCACGTGGCCACTTGTTCTCTATGGATGGCAATTATTGGACCACCCTTTACTATTAAGTACTTATAAGTCCTAGTCAACTGTAATTGCTCTCTCTTGCATATTTAGCACATAGCTACCAAAGCTTGTCGCTCATTCCATTAGCACAGATAATTTTGTTTGAGAAACTTGACGCTGAATTATATACAGTTCAAGTTCCTGAACTATTAGGAAAGAAGAGGAAAAGTACGCAAAGTTCTCCCTTCTTTCTCTTCTCAATTCGGTTTATTTCACTTCCAAACTTCTTAAAGATACAAAGTCTTTTTCTTTTACATAATTTCATTTTCAAAAGAAGAAAAAAAATGAAAATTCCAACACTTTTGATCTTCATGGCAACACTGAGCAGTACGAGAAAGCTCTCGATATAATACAAGTCTACCTCCTCAACCCCTCTTCCATCCTAACATCTTTGCAGTTTTGTTCTTTTCCCCTCCATCTTACAGCTCTTATTTTGCTCCCGCGTTTTCTTCTCCACCCCTGAACACCCCCTTCCTTCCGTCTTACGTTAATCCAACTTTGCCACTTTGTCAAACTTTTCATGGTGCATTTTTTACTATTACCAGCTACAATCCATGAACCTTACGTCATCTTATTCAATAAGCATTCACAGCAAGAACTAGATTTAACGTCTTTTAATATCCCCCGGGAGAAAGAGTCAAGTTTTACACTCCTGCAGCTAATATGGAAAATTAGTTTTACTAAAATGGCAGCAGCACTGTAGCGAAAAAGAAAGAAAGAAAGAACGGGAACAAGTGAAAGACGAAAATCTCTGGTGGCTCCATCTCTTGGATATTTACCGTTGGAAAACTTTTCGACAAAAGACTGGAAATCTTTACCTCATTTTTCTTTAGTATTTCTTTGTTCTTCTTTTTATTCTGTGTGCTCTTTTAACTTTCATCTACATCTCTTTCCTACCCTTGTTTCTTTTCTTTTATTCAGCCATTGTTCTTTATTTTTTTTCATTTCAAGAAGAAAACGAAAATTAAAAGTATTCCCTTTTAGTAGAATAGTCTTAATTTATTTTCGACACGGCTACTGAATTTAACTGAATACCATTAAAATAGTTAACTTGACTGACTTACGACGTACGTAGTTTCAGAGAGATGAAAGTCTTATGGCTAGAAAATGTCGCATGTTTTTTTCTTTCTGTGTTTGCGTACGTGAGCGAATGGAGGCGTTACTTGTCGTTGTCGTGTAGCAAAGCTGTTTCTTGAAAATCGTTGGAAGTAAACGCCGCTTGGTTTTGTCTGTAATTTCGTGTAAAATATACAAGCGCTTATCATGCGGATAGTCACGTGTGAACATGTAGCCAATCAGTGAAACGCTGATATTCATATGTTTAGAAAATCCCGCCAAAGTCAGGTCGGGTAGATGGTTCGGCAACAAGTGGCAACACTGTATGGCCTATTGTGCTACTTTTTATATTGTTATAGTGATTATTAATTATAACTTACGGTGGAAGAGTGTGAGGTGATCATAAAAGCCTAACAGAGACCTGATCCATAATCATTTAGAGGAGATTTTCTGCGGTGAACGTTTTGTGGCGCTTAGGGTTGGTTATAAATGAAAAACCAGTACATTTCAGACATATATTGATAATTTTTTCAAATCTGCACATTTTCTGAGCTATTGTCTATTCCCTCACGTTTTCGGCAGCCTGTAGCTCCGAAACTATACAGAGTTCGAAAATTTACCAGAGGAACTTTCGTCTTGTTTTGATGCGAGGAATCTCCTCCCGAAGTTTGACGTTGTAGTTCATAAACATGCTGTGTATATATCCGGAGAGCATATTGAAGGAATTAATGTTACACCACATATTACCTACAGATATAATGAAATCCATAACCAAATCTAACCTCCTTATATTGCTGCTGGCTTACATAATCATATAACTCTAAAATAGCTCACTCGATATGCATTTAATTATTCCTTCTGTTATTAACAGTACAGGCGATGTCGTTCCTCTGTTCATTCCACATTTAGTATAAAAAATACCCTTTCCACATCAGCATTACGTTCAGTAACACTAAGTCAGTCACAAAAACAAAATCCAGGACAAACATACGTCCCGAGAGTGTTTTTCGGGACAGTTAATTCTTTCATTGAAAACTCGGACTGTCCCGGAAAATCGGGACGTCTGACAACCCTAGCTTTACGTAACACTAAAGGGGAAATTTCCCCACATTCTTCAACATAGCTTTTGACTCCTTTCAGTTACTTATATTTTATGACAGAGATAGGTTGTTTGCAATTTATGCATAAAAATATTAATAAAGGCTTAATTGTTTAATAGTGAAATGTGTTGCCACGTAACTTGAGCAAATTTATATTAAACGATGGACTTTCTTTCTTCTGAATAGAAATTAGTTAAATTTATAAAATAGAAAATAATAAATTCCTTCTTACATCATGAATCGTGTAATATTAGTCCATGCACAATCCATTTTAAGCTAGATGCCTGACACAAATTTACGGAATGAGAATATATAACCAGTGGAAGTAATTTTCAGTGCATGGTAACATCTTCCCGATGACAATGAAGCCAACAGTTATAGTTTCGACCATTACAGTCCTACTTTTACTTAACCTCTTCTTTCAAGATGTTCCTTGCGAAATTGTATCAGTGACCATTGAGACAACGTCCGAATCTACTAACGGTACCGGTGCATATGGATTTTTTCAAAACATGACTTCCTATCTTTTACCTTCAGAAGAAATGCAACAGGAAATTTTTATTTGGCTTTATAAGGTGTGGGATGGAATCACTGAACGTTATCAGAAATCTATAAATAGGGTCAAAATTCCTGGCTAATATTGTTACTGGAAAAACTATGCACAATTTCGTCAAGTAAATCGCTGTTCTTTTAGTCATATTTTGTTAACGTTCGCTTAAGTTGGTGAACCGAAAAATAGATGTCGCAGGTGTGTTTAATAATATTGAATATGTTCAAAACTGTCCTTTCCTGTTCTTCGTGAGTAAAGTAACAACATGAATTTCGTAATTAGGTTTTTACCTAACAAGATATGCTGAAGTTAGTTTCTGGTGAAGCTTTAATAGTTTGGAACGTAAATAATACGAGCGACAAATGGTTTCGTGTGACAGGTGTCTTCTTTTTTTGGTTGAACTGCGAGAATATGTTTTCGTTATGAGAAATATATTATAAAAGCAAAATCTTCTTTCATATTATTTAAGCATCATATTTTATTTTATTTTTAATTCTTCAAGTAATTGTTTAATAGATAAGAAATAGTGTCAGGTCACAGGTCGAATGATTCATGAACGGTGTTTTACTATTATTTACAAAAGTAGGCTTACATACTTGCAACAGGAGAGCAAACATTTAGGACTTCCTCTGAAAAATTATATTTCATTATTTTTATTTTAATAGAAAATTGTTGTTTTTGAATTTTCATGGGGATTAAATGACAATTATTTTTAAACCTATTTTACCCTCACAGCTTTAATTTTGGAGCAGTTATACTAATGTGTATCGTTTCAGATGCTTTTTAAATGCGAATTTCAAGTTTCTTTTAGATGTATCTTAAGATATACACTGTAATTATGCTTAAAATAATATAAACATGGTTTGAAATTGTGTGTGCGTACAGGCAACAGAATTTTCAATATAAATTTTATTTTCGGGCTTTTTTTTCATCTTTGGTTCAAGCAGAAATAAGACTGGGGAGAGGATGTAGGAAGGTAGTCGATCAGAGGTTAGTTTCAACCCAGATAGCACAAATGGATATTACATGGAGGCCCTAAGCTGTCGAATCCTATCTTGGGGTTTCAGAAGACCCGTAAAGCGTCTCTTGTACGTCCTGCTGGAATGTCCCGAAGTCATACAGATGTCTCCATCGGATGTCCAACAGTAGTCCCATATGGATATGAGGAAGAATGCATTCCTTTGGTTTCTTTTTCTGATCCAATGTACATCCTTTGGGTGTCCTTGAGATATATCGGGATCTGGAATGTGCTATAAACATTACGTTAATACCTCATGTGTGTCTCAAATATATTCTGCAGGCATCCCGTGGGAATCCCGTCTTGGGAACCAAATTGGACATTTGGATGTTCCTTTGTCCAGGGTAGGACGTCCATTAGATATCCATGGTACGTCCTTCTGCTGTCTGGGAAGTTACTGTCTTCACATTAGCCTCGTATCATTGAAACAATATCGTTGAAAACTTTTGTCAGGATGACTGGCTGCTGGAATCTATTCCGGGATCTTCATCATGCAAAGCTAACGCTCTACCAACTCAGTTATGACCGATTGGTCCAAGTCACAGAAAAATAAGTTTCATTTGCAATGGTAATACTTTTCTTGTGGTGTGTTATTCGTTCTGGCTATACCATCTGATCAGGTAAAAACATGCGGGTGCCACTGGTCTCTCCTCCCCTTCATCATCCGTCTCTTGGCATCCAGTTTTACTAGAATTACTCTCCCTTTCACTTCTAGATTTTTCAAAATATTCACCTTCAAGGTCGATACACTTTTGCATATGCTCAAACATAGGGTTGCCAGTTTCGTAAATAGAAAACAGGGACATTTCAGACATTCATATATATAGGATGTTCTAGATATTTGAGGAGATATGTGCGTACAAAATAAAACCGTTCTATTTGACGAAGTTCTATGTATATTGTGATACAAAGTTGGACGAATGTGCAACAACAGTTCAGTTACATGTTCATTCGATAAAATCGCCTTTAGCTACAATGACGGCTTCAATCTGGGACCTGTGCGAATTAAATGGTCTTTATTCATTTTGGACATTATCCGGACAATGGCGGTCTAGAGAGAAGCGGTGCTGCTTTGGGAATCTTAATCTCACGTTGAAAAATGCTACACATATATTAGTACAAGGGATTTAAATCGAGTGAGTTCGGAGTCCATATGTTTGGTGCCACATAATCATGGACATTTTAGGGCAGACATTGTTGGGTGCTATGCGCCGTGTGGGTGGGTGTGAAATCTTGTTGAAACACATACGGTTGTTTATTTATCACAGCGTCTTTCCATGGTTTAGAAACTGTTTTAACAGCTCAATGTAGGCAGCATTGAGTTTCAAAAGTAACGCGAAGACATTGATGAAAGAAGTTGGGTGGCATGATATATTCCTCGTCACTCTTTCTTAATGTCGTCGCTGTTACCGTAAACCTGATGTTCATAACACTGAGATCATCCGAAGGAATTGCCCATAACAAGAGCTCATTTAGTCTGATCACCATCTGGTACATACCAAAGTTTTCCACATCAGAGAAAACACAGAACATGCCATGTTCCTCTAGGTTTTTCACCTTGTTGAGTAAAAGCTTTGCAGGATGCAGGCGAGTGTTCTCTTGTCATGCACATATGAATTGTAGCGCAAGTTATCGTGCACCACACCTCTGACTATATCCTAAATAAACGGAGATCCATCGCGATGATCGTCATGGAATTTCGGGTGTTCTGATAGTGTTAGAAGGTTGAAGATGCCGTTTCTATTTCTAAACAGAAGCCACATTACACCTGTAGGCTTCCAACTCGTTTTGCACTTCTTGCACAAATAATCTGGCAACTTTTCGAAACGTCATAATGTCTAAACTCCCTGTTTTCTGCGCAGACAACAGCAACCACAGAGTTCTTCTTAATCTGATGCGTCAAATTATATTCGGCTATAACGCATATACATTACTTGCAAGGAAACCAAGAAGTAAACATCTTATGGCCTCAAATATTCTACGCATCCTGAAATAACGTTATACCATCTATTACCTATAATGAAATCCATAAGCTAAGCTAACCTATAATATTAACCATAATATTTTGATATTGCTGCTGACTTACACAATCATATAACTTTAAAGTTGCTTATTCGATATGCATTTTAATATTTCTTCAATGGTTGACGCGTATAGGCGATTTCGTGTCTCTGTCCATTGCACATTCATGAGGGAAAATACGCTTTCGACATTAGCATTAGGCTCAGGAACACTAAGGATGAATTCAGTCCCAAAACTCGAAAACCAGGACGAACAGGCATCCCGGAAACATTTCTCAGGACAGTTAATTCTTTCATCGAAAACCGGGACGTCTGGCAACCCTAGTGGCGCTACATACACAAACGTCAACGTTACATTTGGCTTGCACATCTTTCCGTATAGGTTAAACTCATTTTGGGTAGTCTTAAGATAGTATCTCACTATTAAGCATATTTTTTCTTGGTAAGCCTGATATTTGATACAACAATTTTATAAGATACTCAATGGTTACAATTTCCATCTTACTTTAGTTTCAAGTTAATCTTACGTACATTTTGAGCTTTGCTTGGTTTAGAATCTTCGGAAATTAACTGCGTGGATGAGCAGACATGAAACAGGGAGCGATGCAGAAGTGGTTTCGCACGAAAGAGGAGGGGAATGAGAGAGATTCGAATGAAAGGGAGGGTAATAAGTAACGCCAATTAGGAGCCAGCAGAAATGATTTAGGACTTTCTCCGTCCTTCTCCGACCTCAACAACCGCCCTCTCGTGCAAGCGATAATTGGACAGACTGTCATTTGTTTCGCGAGAGCAACATGAGATGGTGCGCTCTATTAAGCAAGCAGTCTAACCATTTTTTTTGTTACTTTCCTTCCATGCCCTCTTCTGTGCCTATTTTCTATTTTTTTTTATTCGTTTACAAATTCTCTTTTCGTGTCCACGGAGAAGGTACTATGTGATAAGGATTATTATTAGTTGTAATTTTGAAGGACATTATTTTCTTCCGTTTTCTATTCTCTCTTTCAAGTGCGTGATTTTCTTTTCAAAGGAATCTAAGTTTTATATCTTAGTTCGAGTTACTATAGCAACCATTACATAACTTTCTTTAAATACATTTTTTTTAAATTAATCATAGATAAAGAAATGTGAAGGTATAGATAACCTTCGCCATATTGGTATGCTCATTTTTATTTATTTATGAAGGAATTGTTTCATTCGTCTCTCAGAAGTAGAAGTTTTAAATTGTTTTCTATGAATCCTTCGTCGTAGAAAATGGAACTTCAAAATTGCACTTTTGAGATTCTTAAGACGAGTTAGAAAATTCCCATATAAATTAATTGAATGAGCATTCAACAATGGCGGCCATGATATACACCTTTAAGGTTCTACATTTGGCCTGATTTTGTATAAGCGAACGATGTTCTTCCTTACGTACACCGTAAAAATTTTACTTTTGAATTGTGGGTATAAAATTCAAAATTTGTATCCATAATTTTTTAGAGTTCTTGGGAGGGGCTGAAGGGTACACTGTAAAAATTTAAAACATGATATAGAT
>JAGDQP010031139.1:0-22126 GCA_022664845.1 Lepisma saccharinum | reverse complement strand
AGATTTGTCTTGAGCACTATCCTATAAGTAACAAACATATCAACTAGATTTTCGTAGTCAATGAAGATGTCCCATTTGCTAGCGATGACAAACTAACCCTCTAATCGCTCACCCTCCATCGTATATGTCAAATCTATTTCAGATTATAAAATTACCTCTCAGTGGGCACACTCGTTACTGGCAATAGTAATCCTCAGAACATAATGCAGGTTTGGGAAAACAGTTTTAAGTTTTAGCTTGCCACGTATTTTGGCAATTCTTGAGCAGGCTTCCAACGCTGGAAGATTTAGAATTCCTCAAATACTCGACAGGAGAAGACCATCAACATGAGAGTTGCATTCTTTTCGCTGTCCAATTCCAAATCTACATTCAAAGTTTTTTTTTCGCTGTGAAGATAGGTAGGTCAACCATTTTTCCGAACTGTTAAAAAACAGAAGAAAAAGGGTTGATCTACGTAGTCAACCTTCATAGAAAAAAATAAGTCGATTGTAGATTTGGACATGAATAGAGACGAGTCGTCTAATTCTCATTATAATGTCCCATCATATAACATTTGGGGAAATATAAACCTTTCAGTGGTGGCAGTCTTTCCAAGAGTTGCCAAAATATTTTGCAAGTTAAAACTGAAAACTGTTTTCCTAAACCTGAATTATCTTCTGAAGTTTTCTGTCGCTTTCCAGTAACGAATATATCCACTGAGAGGTCACTTTCTAAGTTGAAACTGATTTCATATCTACAGTGGGAATAGGAGGGACCGAATAGACGGCTTGCCAATAATTGCCAGCGAATAGGGACATCTCCATTGATTATGAAACAAGTGGTTGATATGTTTGCTGCTTAAAGGATTACGACAAAACTGATTTTTTAGTGACACTGATATGTGAAATGCTACAAATGTTGAGTACTCCTAAAATTCACATTCAATGAGTACATATCTAACTGGTCGACGTGGTGTGTCACAGCGCCAATTCAGTCTGGTGTCCACTCACATTTTTATTTTCCTTTTACTAACAAAAATGTTAGTGTTACGAACTATGATGTACGCTTAGACGCGGCGAATGTACCAATCAGTGTACCTCAAGATATTTTAGTTTTTTTTTGTTTGTTTGTTTCTGCTGTGAATAAATTTTGTGACCCTTAAAAATAAATACGTTTCCTTTCTAAAATTAAAGAATGCCTATGAAATGCAGCATTTGAAAATACACTGTCTTTTCTTGGGGTGGGTCAACCTAAAGGGGGGGGTCCTGCTGAGGTAAGGCTTGCATGACCTCTTTCGAAATGGATGGGCGCCACTGACCAGGATCTATGAATAATCACCTAAGGTGTAAGCCTTGACAGCGTTACGCCTTTTAAGTTCTAGAAATACTTCAAATAATAATAAGAGTTCTTAATCTTAGTAGTAAATAAATTACTCATATCGTCGCTCTAATTACAAAGTGACGTATCTCAAAATTTGGCAGTTTTGAGTTAGGTCCGTCAGAATATGGCCTTTTGTGTATACTTTCTTGTCTCAAATCGACGTATCTTAATGATAATAAATAATCTTGAAGTTAAAAAAAATAGGTTACATAAACATTAACAAGTATATGGAGATACTTTTCTTTAAATCGTTCTCCTGAAAACTTTGAAAAACAATAGATACGTCACTATGTGATGGGAGCGACGATACGTTACCCTCTCATCTATTAATATCTACATGGAAGCCCATTGGGGAAATTAAACCAATAATATTTGCACATTGCGAAGTTAAAATTATTCAATGATCATGAAGACATATCACTCAAAACATGGTACAATATCGATAACATAATGTGAAATCAAATCTTAAACTATTAAAATACTTACATTCAAATATAGCTCGGTCGTTCATTTTAAACTTGCAACATCAATTCTACATATTTGTCCAACTCTCAAGTGAACAAGGATTTTTGGCATGTAATATCCCGCTCTTTTTTCTTTTCAACATGGCAGGAGCGCGCTACCGAACGGAGGGTCAAGTGACCATCTGGTCCTCCGTTGCTCCGTCGGAGGGGGAATTCGGATAAGCATCGACGGTGCATACGACGAAGGAAGGGTACGTGGCGAAGCATAAAGTGCCAATTCGGAGAGGGGGTTGCTCTTTTATGACAATTTGGATGCCCTCGATAGAATGCTAAGGAAATAACTACCACTCTTTAAGGCAATGAAAGAGTGACGACTACGTAAATTCATCGCAAAAAAAATGTATTTGCACAAACCTATACTACTCTCGAAAAAATGTTCTTAGAAGTTTATTCATGTATAACTGTTAAACCTCTAAAACTTATAAAATAATCATGCTGTTGCATTTTTTCTTTTGTTTCATAATTTATCATGCCCAGAAAGAAAATATATGGGAGGACAACAATCAGACAGAGCTCGCCAGAAGAAAGTATGACAGGGGTTATTCTAGAAGTGTTCCTGCCGTAAAAGGTATGTGTAGATTTGAACCTTTCTCTCTGTAGTTCAAGAGCAGGAACTAGTAGCACATATCCTCACTCTGGAAGAAAGTCTTTTTTTTATAACACTCAAAGACCTTAGACAACTTGTTTTTGAACTTGCAGGAAAAACATAATATCAGTCATACATTTAACAGGGAAAAATAGATCGGTGGAAAACAGTGGTTATATAGCTTTTTGTTCAGAAATCCAGAACTGCCATGGCCAGATCCTGAAAAGAGGTCTCTAGCTCGAGCAAAAGAATTCAATCTTAATGCTGTTCAAAAAAAACAAAAAAAAAACTCTGTTATATTCTATTTATGACAAGCACTATATGTCACTTTGTGCTCGTATACAAAATGGATGAAACAGGTATTTTAACTGTTCCCAACAAACTATCTAAGATATTGGCTCTAAGGGGAAAGATGCAGATAGGATGCCTAAATTCTGACTAGCGGAGAATTCTTGTCACGGCAGAGATGACCACTGCTGGAACATTTATGACCCTAAGTTTGTTTTTCCAAGAGCTAAAGCATACTGGTTGATGCTTCCGCAGAATCGTTTGCGCTTTACAATGAGAGTGGGTGGATCACTAAAGAAACCACCCACGTATGTGGTTTAAGAAGTTTATTAGTTTCTCGCATCCCTCTGTAGACAAATCAGTTCTCTTGATCCTAGACGGTTATTCCTGCCATGTCAAAAGGATTGAGTTAATAAATAAAGCAAGAAAAGGGCATGCAATCCTGTTGTGCTTCTCTCCCTATATGGCCCACCACCTACAGCCACTGGATGTGTTCGTAATGGCGCCGTTAAATGCTTACCATGAACAGGAAGTGAGGAAGTGGCTAATCAATAACACTAGCCGTGGTGTTACAATTTACTAAATGAGGAAGTTGTTCAAAGCTGCACATTGGCTGGCAGCCGTTCTACTGACCGCTGTAAAGGGTATAAAGAAGAGCGAGATCTACCCTTTCTATAATTGTGTATTCCCAGATTATTTCTTTGAAACTTCTTATACAACAGGAAGGCCAATTGAATATGTGAATAACCCATTTTCTGAACAACCTCACTTTGAAGTATCAACCAGCAACACTCAATTGGCTGATCAATCTCACATTGAAGTATAAACCACGAATAATCTATAAAACGATTGACACGAAGTTCTGGTAATTTCAGGAAATGCGATGTCTCAGCATACTAACGAAGGTAACAGATTCCTACTTTTCGCAAAGAGGATATAGGTCTAGTCAACCTGTCAACTGCGGAATTAGGCGCAACACAGTTGCTTCCCACAATGACTGCGATTCAAGTCGATGATCAGCAACCTTCAACATCTTTCGAGACTGCAGACCAGGCAATTATGTGTTCAGTTTCAATCTCCCCACGAGGAATACTGCCTGCTTCAGCGCATAAAGTTCCAAGAGTTGTGAAGAAGTTTGACAAGTGGCGAGGGAATTCTTACTTCCTCCCTTTATACGGCAGAACTGGAGTTACCAGAAGATAAAAAGGCAAGAAAACAACAAGAAAACCAAATCAAGCGGAAACTATTGAAAAACTTGAAACAAAGGTTTTTCAAAACCCTGCAGAATAGTAAGCTCGACATAGATGTTGACCTCTCAACTCCCAGTGAAGACGACGAGGAAAGTGACGACACCTGAATCAGTTGTACACCAAGTCACACAAGGTCGGTCAAAAGCGCGTACTTGCACACTCTTGAAAAAGGTTTTTCCTCCCTAAACTATGACCCTTTAAGTACAAATTCCGGCATTTGTATTCACATTATTTAGCAAACTAAGATATTTCGGGACTCGGTTTTGCACAAGTTTCGCTTAAATGGAATGCTGTTAATTACGTTTAGAACTCCTTTATATGTAGAATAAATATGGAGCTTATTATCAAAACGTCTATTGTACAAAAGCCATAAATGTTGGGAAAATTTGCAACCATGAATATCTTTGAAATAGTACTAAAACTTTTGTTTTGCCAAGATTTTAGATTTTTGTAAAAATAAGAATAGGAAAAAAACTATAGTAAATGTTTACTGTTAATTAGTATTTCTATACACTTATTTCTTTTACTAATTAAATGGTTTTACAGGCGTCCTGGATACATTAAACCTTGCTAATATGTTAAAAAAACAATGAAGTGAACTAAATCATACCAATATCTCAATTTTACATTTTTGTGGACAAGGGATATTTTGATAATAATCTCCACAAATTTAAGAATGTCGCCTCAAATATATTTAAAGAACTTGAATAAATTTAGAACGGTTTGTATACTATAAAAGTACGCCATGATTAGAGCATACACATGCTATTGAAAATTCTAACTTTTTCTAATATATTGTTAATATTATTTTTTGATATATTTCTCAATTGTTTATTAGATATTAATATTTCTTCGAAATATTTAATGCAGAGTATTATGATTAAGTAATATATTTTGTACATGGAGCAACATTTTGTTTTCTGTATTCCTGTCATTCTATCCATAGGATCAGTATTATGAAAAATGCGTTGTAAATGCATTATAAATTATTCCACTAGATTATTCTTTATTCATAAGACAATCCAATTCAGGTATATATTCAATTATATTTCCGCTAGCTTAGTTTAATGGCCAAATTCAGGATGGCAAAAAACGAACCTGGATGAGATTCACCAATCTTTGTTAAAGATTTGCGAATCATCAAGAAGATGTAAGAGCTTTCAAATACATTATATTCGTTAAGTTAACTAAATTTGGTGAAACGCATATGTACATTAAGCAGTGAATATTCCTGATGAAAAAACAGAAAAAAAGAAATCGTTAATAAAACCAGTGGTTTGTTTTATATAAAATAACGTTTTCCCGCCAAATCCGGTTTTTCCTTGACTTTTACATCAGTAATAAGAGCCACCAAGGGTCAAGTTTCAAAATCACGTGATCTTAAGTAACATCCATTAATTATAGCCCAGACGAAAGTAAATAAGTGGTGTAAGTCTATATAATTTTTTGCTTATGATTCAATCTTCGATAACACATAAATCTCCGACACATAATGTGAACTGTTCTACCAAATGTAGTGAACGACTCTTGCTCTTATGCGCCTTACGTACGTGTATATGTTTTTGTTATATGTTTGTTAAACATTTAATACTTCTCACATAACTGGTTGCAGGTGGCCGAGAGGTTAGCACGCCCGCCCGCTTTATGTACGCGTGGTCACGGGTTCAATTCCCCAAGGTCCATTCAATAGAGTCGTTCGGAGTCTACTTTACTGAAAACGTAAGGTCCTGCTCATACTTAGAAGCTCACCCGCTCCTTTAGGATGTTAATAAGAATTTAGTCAATCATAACTGGCTACAGGTTAGTAAGTTAACATAAATAGTGCTTTTGGGCAGTTTCTTGACAGTTGCGAATATATAGAACCATGCACTAAAAATATTTACCTTTTACTAATGTATGAAGGAACTATAAAAAATAGTTATCCAACTACCATGCTTTTATCAGCATAGGCGATATGTCGTGTCACGTCACTTCATAGAAACACTACTTCAAGGGAGCTTAGGGTAGAGTGACCGGATGTCCCGGTTTTAACGAAACTGTTCATTTTTCCCGTTATATGACTCGTTTCCAGGAAAATTACTAACGCGATGTCAAATGCCTTATTTTCGCATACTAGAAATAAATCGCTGATTTTGTTCATTTTACTTAATCTCTTAAGTGTTGTTTAGGCTCATCCGAAACACCTTTAGCTTTGTATGAATCATCATCTTAGACCAGGTAATTGGGCACTATTTCTGCAATATCGCATTCAACAAAATCGAGAGCGTTGGGGTATGCGATGTCGGAATAGTTTCCTTGATATGGGGCAATAATCATTTGGGCTGTATAAGACATCTGATTAAATATATGTCGAGACTCTAGACTGCTCTCGCACAACTCATATTAAAAGTATGTCCTATACCAAGTCAAATTGATAATTTGATTTGAAGGGTGCATTGAAAAAAGCGTACAGGCAAAACTGGAACTAAATATTATACATTACAACAGCAGTAACTTATTACTATATTTAACGCAAATTAGCCTAACTTTCCTATTCTGAGCATAATAAACGAAGGGGTATCAGCAACGAATGTTCTACACTTCCTTAGGCTTATGTTCCAGCAAATTCTTCTTCTTTCACATTTTCGGCCTGAGTCAAACTTTCCAAAGGTACGTAAAAATTAAATTTAACAATAAATTTATAAAGATTTCGAGAGTATTGTTTACATAATTAACTTCACGCCAGGTCTTACAAATCTATTAAACTCTTCGAACATTTCAGGTTCACCAAGAATTTCAATCTCTTTCCGATCTCCAGCATCGATTCTCGTACTTCTTTCCTTGTCTTTACATAAACCAAATTTCCACAGTTGAACATTAATTAACCCAAGCTAAGCGGATGGTTAATGCTGATCATTGTTTGACTTTCTAACATGATTGAAGCAACACTTAACCCATTGATCGAGTAGTAACCACGCGGTCAAAAGGTTAATCAAAGGTGCACATGGGCGTTGTGTTTGCTTTTGATGATTTCCATGGTGAAATATGGAGCAATCGCAGTGTTGAGCGAGCATGAAGAATGTTTCATGTAATCCATATATGGGAAATGTTTAAACTAATGTACGGGATAATCATTGTGTTATTCTCAATCCCGTAATGGGCGCGAGTAAAACAAATTAGATAAGTAAGATTGCATTCTGGAAAAAGTGAAATAAATTCGTGTGCATTAATTTACTTACTGGTAAAGTAATATTTTAATTAATTCTTTTAAAAATCGTGAAGCGTGGTTGCTCGAAATTAATTAATAGTTAGAAGTGCTGTTGTTGAAACTTTTTGAGTAAAATATCGGTAGATTCTTAATTGAGACTCTGACCTATTAAAGCTAATACATAATACTCAGTAGAGGCAACTGAGTTTCCCATAAAAGTAAATGCCTCAGTAATTACTAGAATAAGTCAGCGTCCGTAATTAAAGGCTGACTAAAAAGTTATTGGTTCAGAGAATCTAACTAGAGCAACGACCATTGCATTACGGGTTTTAAAATATAAATTTAACGTAACTTCTGAAATTTGTTGCTAAACCAATAGGAATGTTATTTTCCTTTCCGTCTGTTTTACAACGAAACACGATTTGTTAATTAAATAACTATTTTTAAAATTATCAACTAAATAGGGAATAGATTACGTTTACGCTTTAGGTGTAGTGATGTGACCCGGTTAAATACCCACTGGGTAGGGTATTTGCCCTGGTAAATGCCCAAAACGAGGTTATTTCTGATTTTTATTATTTTAAATTTTAATAAAATATTAATTAGGAAACGATTTTATATTAAACAGAGTGCTCTTAAGAAGAGTAATTTGAGTAATTAATACGAGTAAATTCTAATTATTCCATAATAAAAACAGAAAATTCATTTAATTTTAAAATGTGCAGTGGAATAAAGTTTGACATTGTAATCTCTAAAATAATATTTCCAAATACACTTTAATAAATTATCGAGATAAGCGACAGTCCATTTCTTGGGAAGGTGTATCTGAGAATAAGTCCAATACTGTGTTGGAGGGGATTAAGGGGAACTTGTGTGCTGATGTTGCATTAAGAATCCTTGGGGTCCATGTCACATCAGCTGCTATAGAAAGAACAGTACGTTCGGCTGAATCCACAAGAAGAGAAAGATGTTATCAACATAACGAGCGGCAAATATTTCTTATCTCACAACTGAAAGCTACTGAATAGTATCAAAGTTTCAACAGATAAACATCAGAACCAATCAAAAGGAAGTGAATACAATGAAGAGGATGATGAGCACGAGGAATCTGATGATATGCACTTTTTATTTAATGACTGTAGATTATGAAAAGATAGCGATAACACAGTTATCAAGTGTCGAAAACGACTCCGAATAGGTCTTAGGTTAGGCAAGTTTCCACAGTCCATCAGTCTTGTTACAGTTTTTTCTTTGTCAATTTCATTCACATTAAACTTTTCTCAATTTTAAGTTGAAGTAGAAACATATTTGTCCGTCTTAAGGAAAAACTCATTAACTAACATTTTATACCCACTAAGGAAATGACTTTTCATGTATTGTTCTTATTTAAAATTTTATTATGAGGCTGTGTGAAGTGTGATATCATTGAAGAATGGTGTTACATCCACTTAAAAGCGAAAATAATCACCCAAAATCTCAAAAGGTTGGCTGTATTGTAGATGTAAACACACGATTAAATATTTTTAAAATGATTAATTGAATAGAATAGGAAAACAAAGATTAAATACTTTTAAAACCCATTGGATTTTAAAAATACCCGGGTATTTATGAATTTTGGGTATTTACCCGGATAAATACTCAAGGCGTTTACCCCTAGTTGTGAATACCCGAGTAATTTGTATCACTGTTTACGGCACGAGTAGCATCAGTTACTAAATTTTTAACATATTAAAACATTTGTAACTCGGTTAATCACAGGAAATGACATGTTGTGATAAACTACGTTGATTAGTGTTGTTCATAAGCGTTTCGCGACGTTAAATCGATCAAATTCCATAATACATATTTTGTGAAATCTGCATAAATTAAACCTAACCTAACCCAACTGCTGCTTCAAATCTAAGCTCAAGTTCATTTTTGTCATATTAAACGTAGCAAAAGGAGGCCATTTTGATTCAGTTATTGATGGCAAGGCAGCGTGACGCCATTTGCTAAGAGAATCACTTTTTTCAGTATCTGCTTTAATTACACCATCTAAATTATACTGACCAGGACTGTGTATATTACCCGGGCTTGATTTCGCATTATAATTCTGCTTGAGAATTTATATGCGGGAGATGCCAACTTCAATTATTTCCGAATCGCTTGGTTAATACGGATCAAAAATAAGATTAATTTCATTTGATTAGGAGCTAGCTCTTGCTTAGATTAGAATCATAATAACGTTTTAATAAATAAAAGAACACTGGCGTAACAGGCCGATAGGCCCTGAGCCTGCCTCAGCACCATCTGTCCGTGTCTGTTGGAACTACGTCCACCTGAGTAATGATTGTGTGGTCAGCGCTGCTCGTACCTAACCACGAATAGGCGTATCAGGGGCTTACAACACCGAGTGTGGTCGTCACGTCTTTATTCACATGACTCCCCAATTTGCCTCACGACGCCGGAAAGTGGGATTCCAGCCGGGAATTGAACCCGGGACCACGCGGACATGTTAGTTAGAATGCCCCATCTTTGTTAAGAATATTTTGCAGTTCACTACCAGCAGTCTTTTACCGCGCAAAACCTTCCCTGAGAAGAACAAGAGGTTTAGGCGTTATTAAAGAGCTTATTTATCGCTCTCTTGTGACCTGTCTCTGCTGAATGTTAGATGGCCTAAATGTTTCTCTAGTTTCTATTATTCACAATCAGAAATTATTATCTGCGTTCTATACGGAGAAACGCATCGTTACAACTGACGCATGAGGAGAATCGCAACGAAGGTGACATAGCAGAATGCATGTTGAGAGGCTGGCAGTCTTCAGTAAACTTCCCTCCCTATATGTGCCTATCGTAACGTCCGCCACGGATCGCAATACTGCAGCTAGTGATGTGGGCCGGGAAAACGACACAAGAAAATTTGGGCATTTATCCGGGCACTTTCCATTTTCTAAGTTCCCCGCCCAAAAGCTGGATATTTATTATAACCTTCATTATTATACTGCTAATGCCTTGTTTAGATTACTAACATTTTACGATGGTAAAACCTATGGGTAGAACTAACTTGCGTTCAGACTACCGAACTTAACTTGGTTATCTTGCTTGTACTACCATTGTCTGTAAAGAATCAGGTTGAGGTTTCCGTGGTTGAGTAAAGAATCTGATTGTTTTACGCGAGAGGATTAAATTTTTAAAAAATGAACACAAATGAATTGATTGTAGCGTCACATTTTGTAGATTAGTTCTGCCATCATTCTTTTATATTTTAAAAGTAGTACGCACCACTATTATACTATATGTTTCGTTAAAGATAGAAATAAACTCACGAAGTGATTCGTGTATAACAACTAACTTGCGTTTAGACAGTCGTTTCTTACTAAGTTACAAGATAACCGTCGTAAGTTGACGCTAGTTAAATTTGAAACCCGCGTTAACGGTAACTACCGTTTACATTACTAAAATGAACTCGGGTTAACGTTAACCATGGTAAAATGTTAGTAATGTAAACAAGGCATAATTATGCTTTTATATACTTTAAGGGTTATATAAAGTAAAACTACACATTTACGAATACAATTCTTGAAATTCAATACTTCCATTATAATAAGTCGAATTTTGTAAATGAGAAATTTATTTTTCACATAGCGTGTTCTTTACAGTCTAGACTCAAAACTTTTACAAATTCATGAACTTTTTGCGCAGACTCTTTGCACCGTCGATCGTTTGCGTGGACCATACAAAATACCTCTATCAGCACAGAAAATTGACTCTATGTCGATCAATATTGCCAAGTACTGGGTCGATTGACCGATATCCTGTACTGCTGCTTAGGGACTTTTATATATAAATATTTGTAATAAAATGTTGAGAGAAATCTCTTGAATTATTAATTCTTGTAGCCTACATTTCATTGCAAAGAATTGATGAAATGCTTGACGTTTCAAATCTCGTGAAGACTTGTGAAAAACTTTCATCGTGCCATTTTATTTAAGAAAAAAGTGAGTTTATTTTTATTTCTGTTTATAAACATTTTTATTTGATTAGAAAGGATATTGTTTTTGAAACCTGTAGGCCTACATATTGACGAGTTTTTAACTAAATATCAGCTATTCACAAAGCCTTGATTTTTGGATGTACCTCTTTTGTAGCGATTTGTAAGTGTTATGAATTTTTTTACATAATTTGGAATTTAGAAAAAAATTCCAATAAATTGCAAATTGAATTGTCCTTGTTTTATATGAAAAAGAACTGAGTTTCGTGACTGTAATACTGAAAATTATGTAGAGAAGAGGAACCAACTGTGTCTTTAGATGTATAGGAATTGAAAAGCCACATCTTGAGTTTGGAACTTAAATTTCTGTTTCAGATGGCTATTTTTAGTGGAATTTGGACAGCAATAATGCGGTTTATATAATATATATATATATATATATATATATTACTCATGATGCAAATAAGTATAATATTAGCGATGAAGAAAGAAAGAAATTCGATACTTGCAAGGATAAATATAAACACATACATAAAAACTGATTTTGGGTTTTTACCCGGTAAAATACGCTGGGTGTTTCCCCCTAAAAATAAAAAACTCGAGTTTTCCACGTTCATTACTGACACTGCCAGCTGTTCCTTTGGAACATGCCTACACTTGTGTCATGACCATCACTTTCGCCACTACTTTCGGTCCCATCTTCCCGTGTCTTATTTCACAGATCTGTCCTTTGTTGCGTTTCCATTTCGATATCATTTACGCTGCCATTTGTTACACCAACCTACCGTCAGGTCTTTTTCTACCTTTTGCGTTTTCTGGTTACTGTTGCTAGCAACTTCCATCAGAGATATCTAGGAAACAAATCCGAAAGGTAGCAAATCACTTCATTCCTAATCCTTTCCTGACATGTTCTTTCGAATTCACAATTCTTCAGCCAAAAAGTACCATCTTTTTATATTTCACTAGTGAGCTGCTTTTTCAGTTTACTGGATCATCAGACGAATAATGACGTAGAACATTAATGGACTATCAGCTAGGGTGGAACGTGGACCACTTTACCCGTTAAAGACGAGTCGGGTGTTATTTTATTCCATTCTTGTCCACATTAGAAAATGGGAATCCGGAAATTAATGTTGTTAGTTTTTATAGTTTTTGGCGGGAAAAGTTGTTTTGGAAGGTGGACATTTTCATTAGGCGAAGGCCTTCATATTGGAGGCGCTGGTGCCCTCCCTACTTACCCGATAATTATAAATGACACCTAGTTAGGAAGCTCATCATGAAACAGAGATTTCAACGGTACATCAGGTGTTCCCATTGTGTTCATATTTAGAGGAAAAAGAAGGCAAGATCCAATTTTTCATAATTCAAGGCAGTTTGCAACACTTACACTGATCAAACGATTATTAAAAAAATCGAACGTATACCCTATTTATTTTTGTTAAACATATGCAACAATTACAAATTTGGTACCATACAACATAAGACAAAAATTGAAGAAATTAAACACTGCTTTAGTTGTTCGCCTTCTACATTGGGCTGACGAGAAATGTCCCCCATGACTTTTCACTCGCTTCGCCTACGACTATACAAGTGAAATTTCGTCATCCCGCCTGCTGTTCACTTACAACAATTGTGAGCTAAAATAAGCCACTTTGGGCAATTATCGGTGGATCTATGGCGTGCTGGTTTATTACAGCACCGCGGTGGTCGCCATTTTCTAAAGAAATTACACAGTAAAAATATGCACCCTCTCTCTCTGCCTTCTAGCCGGAGAAACCATAAGTACAGTATATTACCGCTTAGGTTGGTTCTTTCTTGAAATTTTAGGCCGTTTTGTTTCATTATTATATGAGGATGGAGCCCGACTCATGCTGTTGACACAAGCCTTCTGGATTCTCTTTCTTCGTATGTAACAAAGCAGTTTTCCCTTCTTCTTTTTGTAGTTCTATAGGTGTACCAGCGTTCTGTGATTCTGTATTTTGTTCTAGCGGTTTACTGGTATTCTCAGCTGTTTACTATTTTGTCATTTCAGGCTTTCTCTGCTCATATGTTTGGTTAGTTACTCACATGTGTGTATCAACTCTTCTCAGAGTCTGAGGATTTAATTTTTCGTTAGGTATTATTCTTTTTCTTTCCGGTATTCCGGTTTGTGTGGACCACGATTTCAGCCGACTGGTGGAAGTGACTGTGGTTATTATTTTAGTGCTCCAAGTTTATTTGTATGCAGCAGCAATTTGCGTTAGTGGTCAGTCAGTCATGTTCATGACCGGAATTTTGGCTGCTTGACGTACGGTATATCTGTTGGTTACAGTTGTTTCCATTTTCCTCTTGGCTGTGTGGTTGGTGTCCCACTTGGAGAAGTTTCTCTGGTTCCTGGATTTTTCTGGTTTCCCGATTTCCTTGTTGAGATCTGGTAATCGTTGTTTGATTAAGCGGACTTCTTTGTAAGATTCCAGTTCATGTGGACTCTAATACATTGTTTTAGTTCTAAAAGCGGCCGATTTTTGGTCTTTACACTTTTCTCATTAATTTAGTTCATTTGTGTTGTGAATTGCACTGGCAAGCGCTGATATGTGTTTACAAGTTGGTATTCAACATAGGTATGTCAGGGCAGGTCGAAATATGAATTCTCATGTAGGACACAGGTTACAATAGCTATGCTTCGATTTTACAGTAAGTTCTTTCCACCATATCTAATGCAATTTTTACACTATAACCACCTGCTCCGTGTATAGTGTAGGAGGCAATGGGTGGAATATTTCACATTTGGAGTAAACTTTTACCCGATTCTGTATGTATTTTGAGATACAACTTTTATGTGGGTTGTTCAAGCCCCTTTGGTTCCTCACAATTTTGTAGGTAGGAAATTCAAATATCACCATATGTGCTGAGTATTTTCATTTTTCCAGCTTTTTTTTTGCAGATAGTTGATTTCTGTCACAAGACTCTCACATGTAAGTGTCATAATACGTTCGGCTTTTGCAATGTTTCTTTAGCTTTATCTTTTTTCTAGACAGTCACAGTTTAGTGGGGGCCTCATCGCCCTCTTCTTTCTTGTGGGGAGCAAGGACCTCCCGCATTCTTTGTCCTTTGAGTCAGTTTTTCACTGAGTTTGTGTCACTAACTTTTAGCAATCAGGGATGAACAAGTACTTTTTTGGTCCAGCTACAGTTTGAGGGGGGGGGGGGGCACTTGAAAGATTACAGGAAATACCCAACAAGCGGACGGGTATACAATTAACATTTTGTTGAAGCTATATATAGCACAAAGCAAATGTCAAAATTAAACTTTAGGTTTAAAATAGAGCTTGGTTCAAACACCGGTCTGCTCCTTACAAGAAAAATTGACAAACTACTCTGTATTACGCAGAATTGATGAAAGACAAAAAGGTTACTAAACATAGGATATTTTGGGACCAAAATAATCAGGAATCCGCAACTAGGTAATCATTATAAAATTAAAAATATATAATAATAAATATTATAAATGTAAAAACTAGTGACACAAACTCAGTGAAAAACTAACTCAATAACAAGAAATGCAGCAGGCTTTGCTCGTCACAACAAAGAACAAGGCATGAGGTCCCTACTAAACTTGACTGGTTAGAAAAAGGTAATGCTAGAATAAAATATTGCAAAGGACTAACGCATTATGACACTATCATGTGAGAGTATTGAGACAGAAACTTTCTGCAAAAATAACTCGAAACAAAAGACAATAAATACTCAGCATATATGATGTCTGAATTTCCTACCAACAAAACTGTCACGAACCAAAGAGGATTCAACACACCACAGAAAAGTTGTATCTAAAAATACATACAGAATCGGGTAAAAGTTCACTCCAAATGTCAAGTATTCCACCCACACGGACCAGGTGGTTATAGTGTAAAAAACTGCATTATATGTGATGGAAAGAACTTACTGTAAAATAGAGGCACAGGTATTGTAACAATCCGTACCTGTGTCCTACGTGATCGTTTATATTCGGACCTGCCCTCTCATACCTATGTTGAATACCAACAAGTAAATACATATGAGCGCTTGCCAGTGCAATTCACAACACAAATAAACTAAATGAGAAAAGTGTAATTAAAGACAAAAAATCAGCCGTTCTTAAGTATCCAAACAATGTATTAGAGGCCACATGAACCTGAATCTTACAATGATGTCCGGTTAATCAAGCAACGATTACCAGACCTCAACAAGGAAATCGGGAAACCAGAGAAACTTCTCCAAGTGGGACACCAACCACACAGACAAAAGGAAAGTGGAAACAAATGTAATCAGATATACCGTACGTTAAGCAGCCAAAATTCCGGTCATGAACATGACTGACTGACCACTAACGCAAATTGCTACTGCGTACAAATAAACTTAGAACACTAAAATAACAACCACAGTCACTTCCACCAGTCGGCTGAAATCGTGGACCACACAAACCGGAATGAAAAAGAATAGTACCTAACGAAAAATTAAATCCTCAGACTCTGAGAAGAGTTGATACACACATACGAGTAACTAACCAAACATCTGAGCAGAGAAAGCCTCAAATGACAAAATAGTAAACTTAGCTGATAATACCAACAAACGGCTAGAACAAAAACAGAATCACGGAACACTGTTACACTTATAGAACCACAAAAAGAAGGGAAAATTCCTTTATTACATACGAAGAAAGAGACTCCAGAAGGCTGGTGTCAACAGCAAGGGTCGGGCTCCATTCTCATATAATAATGAAATAAAACGGCCTAAGTGAGAAGAAAGAACCAACCTAAGCGATAATATACTGTACGTATGGTTTCTCCCGCTAGAAGAGTAAACGGAGAGGGTGCATATTTTTACTGCGTAATTTCTTCAAAAAGTTGCGACCATCGTGTTGGTGTAATAAATCAAAACGCCTTAGATCCGCCGATAACTGCCCAAAGTGGCACATTTTTGCTCACAATTGTTGTGAGTGAAACAACAGATGGAATGACGAGGTTTCATTATTATAGTCGTAGCCGTAGCGGAAGAAAAGTCAGGGGAACATATTCCTCATTAGCCCAATGTAGAAGGCGATCAACCAAGGTTATGTTTAGTTTCTGCGATTTTTCTCTGATGTTGTATGGCACCAAACTTTATGATTGTTCCATATGATTGGCGGGAATATATAGGGTATACGTTGGATTTTTTCCGTAGGTGTATGATCAGTGTAAGTGTTGCCAACTGTCTCTGAATTATAAAATGGATTTTTTTGTAAAATTTCAGCTTTCTTCTTCTTCTAATTATGAAGCACAATTGGAACACATGATAAATGTTGGAATCTGTTTCATTAGTTTTCCAATGAAGTATCATTTATAACCGTCGGTTAATTAGCTGAGGGCACCAGCATCGCCAATATGAAGGTCTTCGCCTAACGAAAATTTCCACCTTCCGAAACAAATTTATCCGCCAAAAACTATGAAAGCTACCAACACCAATTTCCGGGTTCCCATTTTCCTAATGTGGGAAAATGGAATAAAGTAACCCCCCATTCGTCTTCGCCAAGTGAAGTGGCTTATTTCCTCAAAATTGGGGGTCTAGCTGATTGTCTATAAGGTACAAATCGATAGATATCCCATCTTCTACCCTACCTTATCCTCATTTGACTCAAAGTTGTCAAAAGTTGAAATGAAATCAATTCAGTTCCAATGCTAACATTGCGCTGAAATTTACGTTCGCTTCGACAAATGAGTTACACTGGAAGATTACTGGTTGAACGGATTTGTTTAACCTGAGGGTGTAAAGGGCAAATTGTTATGTTTCTGAACGATATCTAATGCGGTCTTTACAACAGTTCTATTGGTTTGTTCTTAACGAACAACAAAGGTAAACTATAATTTCGTTCAAACTGCGGATAAATCATTAAAGTGACCTTCTCTAAAGAGAAACATCAAACATATGTCACCACAATCTTACCATAAAGCATTGATTTATACACTATGCTTTCTTTTAACATGTGCCTTCAAAGTTATTTTACGATTAAATTTCTTTGGACATTGACTACATACATGTTCTCCATACAAATGACAGCTGAGATGTTGTTGGAAATACGGTCTGTCTCGGAACACCAATCCACAATATTCACACATTAAAACACATCTATCTTTTACTATCTGTTTGAACATAGAGCGTTTCGGAATTCCTATTAGCATTTCACTGTGGTTCTTTTTAACATGGGCCAATAAATTCCCAGAATTGGTGTATGATTTGCCACATTCTAGACATGATACACATTGCACTCCCAGACATCCATTTATTTTAGATAGATGGTTTTGTAGAAGCTTTGGCCCACGAAAAGTTTTCTCACAGCGAATACATTTGTACTCGTTAGGAAGCTTTTTATTTAACTTAACTTTTTGAGAATGAGTTTTTATATGTCTCCTCAAAATCTTTCCTGTATAGTAAATCTTTCCACATATCTCGCAAGGCTGAGGAGTACCTTGTTTATGCCTAAGGTTCAGGTGTTCGTTGAGTTCAGAACGGAGCGTAAATGACTTAGAACAAAGATAGCATTTGTAAGGTGTTTGGTTGTTGAGTTTTTTTAAATGTGTGTTCAAGTTATCTCGACATGCATACACTTTGTTACAATGATCGCACTTGATTTTTGTTCGTAAACCCATGTGGCATTTCAAATGAACTCTGAAGGCACTTTTCGAGATATAAGTCTTACTACAAATGTCGCATTCGTACGGCGTATCTTTAGATTGGCAAAGTCGCTGATGAACTGAAAGTAATACCATATTACGAAAACCTCTGTTACATGTCACACATTTCACTAAACCATCGGTATTAACCTTTGATTTAGCTATCGCTGAACTTGATGCTTTGGAAGTTTCAACTGTTATTGCATCAAAATTAGATTGTAAGTGTGTTGGATGGCCAAGTTCCCCTGACGAGAAATGTTCTTGAACGTTGAGTTGATGGACTGGTTTCCTATTATAAGTCCCTGAACTTTTCTTGTAGTAGTGATCGGTTACAGATCCTCTCTTCAGATGACTCTTTTCTACGTGTTTTATTAAATTACTTTTTACATTAAAAGAATCATCACAGATCTTACATACATAATTAAGACCCTCGCCCAAGTGGACACTCGACAGATGCATTGTTAAATCATTTAGACAATCGAACACTTTGCTACATATCCTACACTTAGGTAAGCTTTCACCACTATGATTTGAAACAGATTCTTCATACTCTGTTGAAGGATATATTTCACTGTTTTTAATCGCAGGATCAGCGGAACGAAATTCAAAGTCTTGGTGATGATTAGTACCTTCTGAGAAACAAGCCTCTTCACTGTCAACACACAACCTGCAATGAAAATTAAACTATTATTGAAGTACACAGTATGTAGTGGTGTTTATGACTAGTTCAATCTGTCGCCTGAAACATACCTAAGGGTCATACATAAATTCAAGTAGTTAATTTGGTATCCAATTTCTTAATTTACAATCCCAACAGGTTTCTCGAAGGTACTTGATCAGCCAGACGAATTTAACACCAGCTTTAAATTAGGTCTTCCAATTTCTTTTCTAATCCCCTATCCCGTTCTCATTCGAAGATCATAAATTTTAAAACTGCCGAGAAAGTGTAACTTTAGGTATATAGGGATTTTTCTCATGCAGAGGACAAATGCCTTCTCGACGAAAATATGACTGAAGAAATAAACACAGAAGTTTAACTTTACAATATGCCGGGTGAAAAATTAAAGATGCAATTTTACTTGGTATTTCAATTGTAAAAATAATCAAATACGATGGTCAGATGATATAATTAATAATTTTGGATTTAGCTGTTGTATCCTAATTTAGTAGATATGACTTAATTTTATTTGTGAATGAACCCTAAAACGCACGTCGTTTACTCTTTAGGAATGTAAATAAGTTGTTTGAATTTTTTATCAAATTCAGTTATAATAATTTGACCTAAAATTTCATCCACAAAATTGTATTCATGACTATGGTATGTTTAGATTGGCCAAACAAGTAGACATTAGAGCCAATAAATAAGTGTTGAATTTAGAAAATCTTCAAGTACTATCGTGTTTGTATGCTAACGAATGGAATGTTGACTAAGTCACAATCACGGTGAACTTGATGTTGGATAACCCATTCCGTAGAGCTCTTTGTGGCGAGTGTCGTGCCGAAGTTAATGGACTTTTAGTAGCGTCGAGGTAGTTTTCGACGTATCTGCCACTTTCTTATCTACTGAGAAAGCCTTATTTAAAAAGTACAAAAGATCACGGTAGCCCATGCCATATTTCAAGGACCTACATTGAAATATGTAAAGATAAAGATAAAACTAAATGCGAATGTGAGTCGAAGTAGCACAACATGAGGAATGAATGCAAATATGGCACAAATATTTTCTTATAGTTTATCCAGTCCCCCGTGATAAAAGCTTTGTGATGTGGACCATCCTCCTTAAAATTTGTTTGAACTTCACTACGAAAATGCTAAAGAATATTGGATCGCATTTTCACACGAGTTCTGACATTAAACGAAATATTTTGCATCGAAATTAGCATAAACCATGCGAAAAATTCCTGAAATTTCCACCAAAGTTTTAAGTTACTACTTGGAAAATGTAGATATTTATGACTTTTAGGATTCTCAGGCTCAGCCCGGGATAGGGAAGGGGAAAGGACGTTAAAACGTAGTTAGTCAAGTCTTCGATAATAGTATGATCAGTACTTTACTAGTATAACAGAGGTAAATTACAGTCACGAAGGGCGGCCGCTGAGCAAGTCCTCCACGACATTTTGATTGCTAAACCAATGCGTTACCAAGTGAACTACGACTGTTATTGGGTTGTACTCACTGTAAACTACTTACAAAAATATTTTGGATGCCCCTACACCCAACTAATATATATATGGACAGAAAAGTATTTTTCTGCCACTTTATTGCACAGTATGCATTCTTTTTCGATATAACACTCAAAGCATTTAATGTTGCTTTCCAACTGCATAAAATGCCATCGAAGTTATTTATGATTTTTAAGTATCTAAGGCCCAAGCCACCAATGCTATGTTTTCTTTCAAACCATATCATAGCGTGACAATACTAAAATGATTTATTTTATAGTTTGGAAAGAAATTCCTTAATTCTCACTTCGTGACGACAAGGTTGTTCGGTTACGTACGTCGATCTTTGAAAAAGTATTCATTTTTTTTAAATTTGGAGAAAAATGCGGAGTACACAACGTATCTCCAAGCACAGAATTTCAGACTACTCCAAGAAAACTACCATTCTTTAGCATGCACATACATGTTTAAATCTTTATAAATAATGAACGAACCCCCTTCACAGATCTACTTCAAAATTACCAATCACAAAAACCTTTCCAAAATACAAACTACAACCACATAACACGCCTTTAAATTTACCTCGTGCCAATTATTACATCAGCAATCTTCTATCGATAACTTGTAGACAGTGGCCCTTCCATTGTTTATTAACTGTATCAAATAATCCATGTTCTATGTACACTAACATAACAGGGCTTATGGCAAAATATACTCCTAATACTGAGTCGTGGCAAATACGGTTCAAGAAACAATTTCCCATGGAGTGTGAGATTTTACAGATTCTGAGCCGCTGTCCTGTGATTCGGTAAGAAATTATACTGAATAAAATGATCAGTATTTTCTTAGAAATAAACTGGCAGTTACTTAAGTAGTAAAACACTATTATTTTTATGTAATTACTCCTTTTAGACCACTGGGCAAAGCATTTATAATTATTAAGTACCAGAAATTACTATTTATATCGGTATTTTTTTCAGACAAGCATTTTTATGTATTCGTACGAGATGTTCGCTAAAATAACGAAGTAATTAACAAGTTCATGTTGATTCTGATAGTCAACTATGGCCTGTATTGTTTAAATGTTTGTTTTTCTTTTCAGAAAAGATATTTTTTCTAAAATATTTACATCTTTAATATTCTAATGCATACAGTGCATCCATGGGCACACTAATTTATGGGCAAGGAAAGACGAATCTTGCATATACCGAGACATTATTTCTACATTTCAATAATAGATAAGACTTAAAGCACTTACTTGTATAGAATGGGTTTCAAACTCTGTACGACACTGAAAATACATAGCTCCTGTAACATTTCTACTTACTGTAAAAACCTTGCCATTAGTGAAGACGCAACTATTAATTTCTTATTACTTGCATTGTTCAAATCTAATTCTCAATTTTAGGCGTTATACAGTTCCACAAACTTTCACAATACATCAGAAGAAGAAGAAAAAGAACCATTTTCTAAATGGCACAAATATTATTAGTTTAGAAAAAGGAATTTACTAAGAACACTTAACATTTATAAAATAAATTATACAGTGGCACACAAACCTTTCCTCAAAGCAAGATCGATCGTCAGGAATTGCTTCTGTAATAGAGGGTTCGTCTGCTATTTCATCATTCGTAATTTCATCGTCTAGGATTATTGCTGTGATACTCCGTTCCTCTCCTATTTCACTACTTGTAACTTTGTCTAAAATTCCATCTGTAACAATCCGTTCCCCTCCTATTTCACTACTTATAACTTTGTATAAAATTAATTCTGTGACAGCCGGTTCCCCTCCTATTTCACTACTTGTAACTTTGTCTAAAATCCCTTTTGTGACAGTCCGTTCCTCTCCTGTTTCACTATTTGTAACTGCAGTGTCTAGAATTAATTCAGTGACAAAGCGTTCCTCTTCTATTTCACTACTTGTAACATTGTCTATAATTACCTCAGAGACACTCCGTTCCTGTCGTAGTTCGCTATGTGTAACTTTATTGTCTAGAACTCCTTCTGTGATACAGCGTTTCTCTGCTATTTCAAGATTTGGAACTTCATTTTCTAGAATTAATACTGTGCTACAGGATTTCTCTGGTATTTCCTGATTTGTAACTTCGCAGTCTAGAACTAATTCTGTGTTAC
>JAGDQP010031138.1:694-22127 GCA_022664845.1 Lepisma saccharinum | reverse complement strand
GTGTGTGTGTGTGTGTGTGTGTGTATCTCTTCTGCTCCATTTATACAACTCGTCGCAGCTTCGCACACACTAACGAGCTGATTCCTAGCCTTTAAAATTATTAACAGCAACATTTCGTAAAGAAAACCTAAACAAACAGCTGGCAGGTCACATCGCACCAGCATCGCTCTCTTCTTTAAACGAAGAAGTAACAATACAACAAAATCTGCATATCGAGCACAAATACCTAACTCGAGATCGCGTACTTTCCAGTTCACCCCTCGGACTCGAATTGACACATGACATTCACAAGATCTGGACTACCGTTCATATAACTTCGTCTTGTCCAGCTGCGTCTTTTCCCCAAAAGTTCTCCCAGTAAGCGAGCTGAGTGGGCTAGAGAGAAAAAAAAGAAAGAGAAAAAGGTTCCTTTCTTTGCAACGACTGAGCAAGAGTAAAGAAGATGATCTGTCCAGCTAATTCCCTGTCTTTTTCTTTCCAGTACATACAAATGAAAAATAGAAACTCATAATTATTTAAACATTAGCATAAAACTTACATCACAATTGATTATACATACATAACACATTATCAACTTCCCTAAAAAAATATTAAAAGAAAATACAATGTTTATACAACATTGAAAATTCTAGCAGAATCCATGACTGCTGTACGCGTTAGCTTGTATTAGAGACGGTTGGAAAGACGAACAAAGTGAAATTAAAAAAAAAAGCGAAATTTTTTAGAGGTTCCACTAATTAATTATATATGAAAAATAATTATGTGGAAGGTCCACTTATTTCATTAAAAAAATAAGTAATGCTTACACAGTTTCCACTAGATGACAGAGAATATGAAAACAAAAATATTTCTTTCTGATTCAACTTAATTTTTACTTACAAACGAAATTGTTTAATTTCTAACCTTAATTTTTGCGAGCTGTAGCAGAACTCATTTACTTCGCGCTCAGATTAATTAATAAAATAATTGTTGATTCAACAAATTTGAATCCATTGAGCAAATTATTTCCACTGATATGACTTAAACATCTTTACGTAGGTTAAAGATTCTGTTATCAATCGGTCTCGGAACTTAAATAACCTATACTTTTCTATTTTGTGATCAGGCTAATAAATTATTAAAGCGGTGGATATTTCCATGACCAGAAAGAACTGAATGTAAACTTGAAAGCGCAGAGAATATAGGAAACCAAAACTAGACAGGGCTGTGGACAGAAAGCTCAATTATTTTCTTTTCAGATTCATGAATTTTACGGTTAATTGGTATTATGGATGATCAATTCTCTAGCTTATCTAATATTAGGATCTGTTCGAATGGTAAAAAACTTTTTGACTCAAATATGAATCATTTGCAGATTCCTAAATACACAAAAGTTGTAATAATAATACTACTAACAATATGATGCTTAAATGATATTTATATAATATGTTCTTTGGTTGTTTGTCGTCGCTATATAATATTATACTGTAAATATGCGTAGTCCTAAGTAGAATCCTTCATTATAAAATCAGCTAGCTCAAAAACGTCACTCTTCCCAAGGTAACATCAGGTTTGTTTAATGGAATTGGAGACCTTGCTAGAAATACGACTAGTACTCTACCCCGAAGACAAAAGTGGCTAGACTGCTCCAACTCTGCTTTTTCGAAGACTATCATTCCTAACTGTTTGCAGTGGAGACTACTCTTTGCAACTTTTAAGTACAAGCCTTTATCAGGATTTAGTTTCCGATGAGAAAATGGTAAAAGAGCCTAAAAGGCTCTGCACTCTTCCTCACCTCACTAGGAATAAATAGGAATAGGAATAAATTCTTTAAAGATGATCTAAAAAGCAGAAAATTATCAATAAATCGAAAAAAAGGTGAAAAATGTAAAATAGAACTAAAGTTTTCTGCTTCAGTTTAGGGTGAAATGAGTTCTGAGCTCGTTATGGTCCGCATCGTTCTGAAACATTCAGAAAAAAATATGACATTTCATCAAATTCCGAGGCCTAATTATCAAACTCATCACAAGTTATCCCGTATTTTTAGTCTGTTACCTTCTCTTACTTTCTATATTTGCAGATATTGTTTAACATGAATTCGTTGGTGAAATACCGTAACTAAATATATGACAAGCCAATATTCAATGACATAACTTAAAAGCCTTCTTTCTCCAAGGGTTATTTTTCTTTCTTTCATTCATTCATCATTCATTCTTCCTTTTTTCTTTCTTTCTTTCTTCAGTGTTGCATGATATTCCAAACCCTATGTTTGTTTCCGAGCTTCGAAACAGTATTCTCAAGTTCTCAATTCTTTTTAAACATGATTTTTCCCCTGTGTTGATTATATGAAAATCGCATGCCCTTTGCTTCAAAAAAAATATTATGCGGATGACCAAGTAAAATTTCTAAATTTCGAGAAGTCTCAAGCCTCCTAATACCCCTTGATGGACTCCATTGTGTTGTATGATGCAAAAACACGAGTCGGTGTAGTGATAAAAGCCTTCGAAATGTTAATCTGGAGAAGGAAGCTCAAGAAATTTCCACTAGATGCAGGTATGCAAACTTTTCTTTACTTCTGATTGAATTTTCTTTAATATTTGGAAAATAAATAGGTTATTCTTTTAAATAACTTCATGACGTATAGTTAGATATTTTCTGTTTTATTATTCCAATCGAATGGGTTAACAAAAATATTATAGAATTAACAAATACACACATTTGTCCATTGGAACTGACATATCTATCTTTGTAGCTTAGTTCGATACAAATTTTTCATTCATTGGTTTGTTTTACATCAAATACCAACTTTACAACACCAAACGAACAACACATCTCCTTACAGCATAGTGCCTTTAGTACTGCAATCATGATGAGGTACATTTGACATTTCATCAATTGTAAGATATTAGTATTTTCTCAGTATCTATGAACTATCAAAGTGTGGAACAAGCTACTAAGCATGGTGAAGTTAATTACCTCATTTTCCACACTTAATGGTTCAACGATCAACACAGAACTAAACACACGAAAAGAACACAACAGAAATAATGCAAATACACGTGGCCGCTATCTGTAAGACATAATTTGAACCTTCGTTTCAAAAAGGGGACCCAATCTCCATATTATCTAATTTTAATTCCCTCTTGTAAGTACATAATCTTTTGTGCAATGAACATGTCTCCGTGGCATAAGGAGTAAACAATCCACGGACTGGAATGTAGAGTATTTTCTTTGAATTGGCAGAAAAAAATAATCTGAGGTTTGACCCTTCTTGGAATCCAAGATTAAATTAAAAATGTATTTGACTGCCATCTCAGAACCTATGTAGAAACACTGTAATCGTCGCTAAATGAACTACTCATAAATGGAACATTGCAATCCTGAGCATTTTCAGTTGATGCAGAAATCTCAATTGAAATGGTGCAGTGAACACAACATACTCTGTGCTTCGGTTCACCACAGATGGTGAGTGGTATGTACCTCAAACGAAGGCGTTGATAGCACCGGTTTCGGTGTTACTTTACAACGACAATGGTGTTTTATAACGAATGATTATCAATTGGATTTAAAACCTGGAAGATGGTATTAAAAATCAGTTGGAATTAATTAAAGCAGCCACATGATATAAACATAATTAAATAAAAATAACTTAATTATCAAATTATTTCTTTTTAAATAATGGTAGTCTTTGTTTCAACTGACTAATGCTTTGAAGTGGTCTGATGTCAATAACCTAGAGGTGAGCGCAAATAAATGCAAATTAATGTCATTTAGGAACCGGAAATATATTCTTAACTCACTTTAATTTTTCAACCATTGGTGTGAACTTGGGGAAATCCAATTTAGTGAAAGGCTTAGGTGAAGTGTTTGATGATAGACCAGTGCTCGAAGTGGTGGGGTACCTTTCTTATTTTCGATTTGGCGTACCCATACTTTTTTTATTAATGGGAGCTCATTGCCTTTACTTTCAATAAGCAATCGCCGCCACTCACTACGTGCAATCGTACCTTTATTTTACTAGCCCACTTCCCCAAGCGTTCCCTTACAATTTCTAATCCACTTCGAGCGCTGTATAAACCCCTAGCTTAACTTCTATTCACCAAATCAAAGCAAATAAAGCTTGCACAAATCTGGTATAAGAACTTATTAGAAATTGAAAAAGACACTGAGAAATCTTTATCTCATTTATGTAAGATAGAACCCTATAGATTGGAATAAGCTTCACTAATATGGAATCCACATATTAGATTTCACACACACACACACAAAGAAAAGAAAAACATGATTGTATCCAAATTACGAGTGTCATAATACAAAACTACAATTTGCAAACTTCTGAACTGACAAGTACAATAAATGATCTTTTTTTTGTTGTTGTTGTTGTTTACACAGACTGAGAGGATAATCTGTTCGACTTCCGTTAGGCACATTAATTTTTCTTTTTACTGTAGGAAAGCTCTACAATGAACGTTTGTACATGTCATCCACTTGGAAAGTAAATGCATTAGGCCTATACAATTGGTTAAATAGGAAGAAATCTTATCTAGATTTATTATGCCAAAGTTAGAAAAGCTCTTCTGAATACTTAGTTAAATGCGTATTCTTCTTTAAATTATATTCTACGTTTAGTCTTCCTGTGATATAATTCTGTTTTTTTTTAGTAACCGCTTCTTTTTTAACGTTTTGTCTATTTACATGTATCAAATTTGTGTATAATCCATTAATTAAGATTTGAGGTTGCAATTTGATTACCTTGGGGCTGTAATTTGGCATTACACCTGCTATGTTCACAATAAATAAATAAATACACTATAATTGGTATCTATAACTATCAGATTATGTTGTTTTCTTTTCTAACAAATATTTTTGATTGTGTATTTCATTTTTTTAATATTTTATATATTTTTTATTTAATATCATTTCACATTTCAAGATAAATTTGTCAATAATTAATAAGCAATTGCTTAAAATCTCCAATTTTTACCTCATTTTAAAATTATTAAATTTTAAATACGATCTCCAGAGATAACTACGTAATGTGATAGATGTTTCAGTACTAATTTTTATATATTCTATGGTTTATTGTTTTAGATTGTAGCTTCTGCAGTATGTTATAAACCGATTCTATGGAATATTGAGTTGACAGGAATGAAGTTATATACTGTAGTACATCAGAATAATTAAGGAAGTGATGTGGTGTAGTTCTAATTTGGTTCAGCAAACAGCTAAGTATATTCGTATTAGTTTGTTACAGAGTTTCAAGTTGAAACAGCTACGAACATGGAATATAATTATCCAATTGTGTGCTAGGTTGCTATGATAAACAAATACAACATTTTGCAGTAGACAATGTTCCAAAACTACCAAATTTGATGCATTTTTTTTCACCTAAGAGCATTCTTCACCTACGGTACAAAGCGAGGTTGGGTGGTCAGTCCCATGCTGGACGCCTTTACCTTTCCAAGGTGCCCAGGAGTCCCAAGGACACTCTGGTACTCAATTTGATAGGAGACTGAGTGCACCTCAGAGCGCCAGGCGTAGGAACACTGCGAAAAGAGTATCCAGCATCCTGACCGGGATTTGAACCCAGGGCACCCGATTCGTAGTCAGACGCGCTACCGCCTGAGCCCCAGCGGCTTAACTTTGGGATATTTTAAAGATGTTTTAGACCATTTGGAAAATCTGACACAATTTAGAGACATTTCTAGATTAAAGCACGTATAATTTTGTTGTAGCAAATTGTTCTGCTGTCTCGTCGTACACTGTTTGAGAAGGTGAACATGTGTCTGTTATGAGCAACATACATAATTGATTTAAAATATTAAGAAATGTGCAAACAAGTGAGCGTTACAATCCATATTAAATTGAATGCTTGCTTACAAGATGCTATTTTCGGTAATTTGTATATATATATATATATATATATATATTACTTTGAGCTCCTGCGTAGCCTAGTCGGTAGCGCGCTCGACTTCAATGCGAGCGGTCCCGGGTTCGATTCCCGATGGGGGCTCAAAAATTTCGGTGTTGACCCAGCATCGTGAGGACAATTGGGGAGCTGCTGTGAATAAAAGACAGTGGCGATCACAGTGAGAGCTTCGGCTCTCCTCTCCCAACCCGTCTGGTCAGCGTGGGAGCAGTAGACCAACTCCTCCCTTCGGGGAGAGGCCTCATCCACTAGTGGATTGAATATGGCTGTGATTTATTATTATTATTATATATTACTTTAGCCATTTTTGGATGCGAAAGGTATGGTCGCATCTTAGCATAATATGTAAATCATTGTAATTCTGACATTCAGGGCTCGAAATGGACCGGAGCAGACAGGAACGTCGTTCCTACTCGTGACTATTTGGAGCAGTTCTCGAAATGAGTTAGTAAAGGCAAGGGAACGCTTGGAGAAGTGGGAAAGGAAAGTATCTGTTCAGTCTATTCAATATGGTAATCATAGAAAAAAAAAAAAGCGTAGACTATTAACGAAGGTAAAACGTTCCGTTTCGTGAAAAATTCCTTTCGGAACCGTGCTTACATTGAAAGTTTTGCGCCATAGACGTTTATCATATAGCACATCTAAACAGCATGGATCAATTGATATAATAACACCAAATCAACGTACAATCGAGTTTCGACTGACCGATATGATTAATTTCGATCGAACACAGTTTAAAAGCATCGGAATGCATTTGGCACTTGCTCCCATTTTGTACTTCCGGGTCCCTCACCCTCTGATTTCATCCCTACATGAAAAAGCATTGTGGACTAAGGACGAGTAAAAAAAAAAATAATAATAATAATGGATCAAAGGGAAAAAAACGATTAGTGAAACTGTCTTTGAGATGGCAACCGCAGTCAGAACAGCTGAAGTTCGCCGTGCGCCATGTGTGGGAATGTTTTGGGAAGCTCTGGATCGACACTTTCCCACGGTAGCCACGAGGAGGACACACGGCCTGCTGCTGCTGCCCTCAAGGCGACTGTGCAGGCGCAACGACACCCCATCCCCCTTCTTTTACCTCCTCCGCCTGCCCCGACATCTGGTGAGCAACTTTCGGATTACTCATACAGCACATTACCACTTTACTTCTCTTTTCTTCCTTCTTCTTCTGTGAAAGCTTTCTTTTTATCGCCTGAAAAGAAAAGAAAAGAGGGCGAGAGAAGAAACAGAACAAGGGCAAAGAAGTGGGTATAGAAAAGAAGGAAGATAAGAAAAAGGGAGAGAGACAGGGAATGGACTTACGAGCCACTAACAATGCTGCAAATTTCTTAAAATGGAAGTACGTCATGGTTCACATATCTGTCAGTGACCTCACTTCTATTGTACTGGTCTTTTGTTACACACAGAAAGAAACCTTTTAAAATGTGCAACGGAAAGAAGACAGAGATTATGCAAAGATGCATTCTGGAAGATTTGCCGATGTATTTATCTTCACTGCTTTGTTGTATGAATAACCTAATAATAATCAAGGCTTGTGCCAATTTTAATGTTTCGCAATAAACGAATGCTAGACCTACTTGGGGCCTGAAAAAAATCAGGAAACCTGGGGTCTGATGCCCCTTGTAGGCCCCATGAGATTTAAAATAAAGATCAACCCAGGAATATTTCACAAACAAGAACGTTTTCAAAGTAAACCCATTTTGCTCCAATAACATTATTAAGAAAACATTTGACTATTAGAATTTGAAATGCATAACTTCCTTTGCAGAGAAAGTTAAATATAACTTTTCTGAACAGAGTAATATTTTTGGTGTACGAAATAAACTATTTAGCCCTTTTAAACAAAAATCAAACTTTCACAGCCCGATGTTAGAAACACAATTTATTAATTAAATAGTTCTAACGCACAACACAACTTTTCGACAACGTCTGTAGCCACTATTATCTGAGTACACTTGATAATGACTACAGACGTAGTCGAAATGAGTTGTGCCTCAAAATTGTGTAAGGTAAAGTAAACAAATAAGAGGCACTTTTTTCAAAACTGCTTATAAATGAGTGATCCAAATAAAAATTGTGCATACTTTCACTGCCATTCTTTCATTTATTTATTCTATTTACAAAATACATCAACTTAAGTTTAATTAAATACAGATATTTGGTTTTTTTAATGCAAAAAAGAAAGAAAAACGAAATGAAGGAATTTTCGAAAAGGTTCCAAATAAGAGATACCTGTATTTTCATCAAATTACTCGTGGTAAAATTTACAGTACAGTTTTAAATTTTACCACGACTACCACGAGTAATTTGATGAAAATACAGGTATCTGTAAACGGAAAGTGGGAAGACCAAAGAGAAGATGGATAGATGATGTGATGAGCGATCTGCAAAGGATGAAAGTAAGAGGATGGAAGCAAATGGCTCAAGATAAGAAGAGTTGGAGACTGCTTGCACAGGAGGCCAAAGATCACCCCGAGCTGTAGCGCCGTGGAGTAAGTAAGTCGTGGTAAAATTAGAAAAACACGTAAGTTAATGATATAGAACTATCTCTTAGTAGAAAACCTTAAGTGTCTCTTCTTAGGATCTATCATAGTTTAGATTAATACGATTTCTTTCAGCTGAAAGGGAAGTCATATGGTATTTAAATTTAAGACTAAAATATTCTATGTGTTATCATCTTTTCCATACAGGACACAGTCTTTCTATTCAAACTTTAATTTCTCGTCTATTTTCTTTAATTACAACCAATATAAAAACTGGAGGCGGCACAAACAATAAAATGTGCTCTAATTAACGGCGCACTGGCTCGCTACAAACGTTACAATGTGTCACGTGACCACATAGAGTAGTTCTTGCCACATGACTATGCAAATAATGACGTATCTCTAATTAGGCGCCTACCTCTTATTTGGTGACTTTAACTTATTTAATACGCGAATTGAATGATAAATTGTGTTTCTAGCACCGATTTTTGTTTAAAAGATAAATGTACGGCACGTGACGCTAGATGGTATTTAAATAAGCTATTTAGCACCTTATTGCCATTTAATCATTCTCAGCGAGTGATAAAATGTACCGGTTGTGTCAGTAATTACGTGAAACAGATCAATTTATAATTGAAAACTGGACTTCTCTTTCTAATATATTTAGATAAGTTATAAATGATTTGCGTTGCGTAACAGAAGGTTTTTCATGTATCTAACATATATAGCCTAGTCGGTAGCGCGCTCGACTTCAATGCGAGCGGTCCGCGGTTCGATTCCCGGTGGGGACTCAAAACTTTCGGTGTTGACCCAGCATCGTGAGAATAATTGGGGAGCTGCTGTGAATAAAAAACAGTAGCGATCACAGTGAGAGCTTCGGCTCTCCTCTTCCAACCTCTGGTCAGTGTGGGAGCAGTAGACCAACTCCTCCCTTCGGGGAGAGGTCTCATCCACTAGTGGATTGAATATGGCTGTGATTTATTATATATATAAGCAATTTCCTTTATATTGTCTAACTGTATGAATCTTTATCCTGTATTCACAGGTAGACGATAAGTGGCTTGTTTTGGTTAACTGATGGAATCTTTCTGATTGTTACCTAATTGTATTTAGATAAGCGGTAAATCATATTTGTGAAGCCTGTAAGAACAACTATACAAACGTACGTGTAGAGATATTGGGATATCTCAAGATTTTCCTCCGATATTCCTTGTATATGCATTGAATATCTGAATGTCCGGAACAAACGCATGTGTTGACTATATTCCTCGGAGATAAACCAAGTATATTCTACTGAAGAATATGGATATTCCGAAAAATCAACCTACAATATTCTATCAAGTTTACAACAAAATCTTTAGCTTAATTTGCTCTTTGTTTATCTTAAGGTGCGGTTTATGATAATATTAGATAAAGGTTCTCACCCACACGCCACCGCATATTGCATTCTAATTCCGAATATTTCACGTTTATTTAAGGAATACTGAGTACAATTTTGTAAAATCCGTAATTTAGACCATTTTAGTAAGTAATATCTTCGGCCTGTTTCTATTGTATTAGCGGTTAAGTTTAAAATCCACAAACATCCATTCCCCAGTCGGGATTCGAAACCAGTAGCGTTGCCGACGAGACGAAATTTAGGCTGTCTCGTCTCGAAAACATGTTGTCAACAGAGTGTCTCGTCTCGCTTTCTATAGCCATTTCTCTCTCTTGTCCCGTCTCGTTTCGTGGTAACACTAGAAACAAGAACCTTGGAGGCGCTGTCCTGGCGCCTCTGATAACACTGCTACCGCGATGGGCTAGAATCATTGGACATTTGCCGGAAATATTATACAGGAATTTTGGAATCACGTAGCAGGAATGTCTATATATTCCTAGATATGGAACGGTGCACGTTATCGTATTTTAACGCTATACGGATTAGAAGGTTATAGAAATTATTGGAAGTTGTAGGCTAGCCCTTTCAACACGAGGAAATACAATTGTGCGGGTTGGTTGAAATCGATGTAGAAATGCCCCCTATTGCTTTTGTGCTTTGAAACGGCGTGCAGTGATCGTACAAGGTTTGCCCAACGATTTGCAGTTGTTTTGTTTTGTGTTGTGTCATGTGTGGCGCGTATGAAAAGAAAGAAAAGTAGTGTTCTCAACTAAGCCATGACGTCTAAGCGAAAACTTAACCCCCACAATTGTGCCTCCTCCCCCTCCTAATGCAACAATGTCAAGGGAAAATCAGTGTAATTTTTTGATACCTTGGGTCAATATTGAACAGAAATAATTATTATGAACATGTCATTTCCTCAAACTGCTTGAATATTGAGCAGTTCAGTGTTTGTAAAATTATTTTCCAGGGTAAAGCAAGAAGTTTCCAGGAATCTCTCGAAGGTATTCCAGGAATCTCCAGGAAGATACACATTAGCATTTTCCGTGCATACTCGTTGTATAAACCAAGATGTTCCAGGCATATTCCACACGTTTTCTAGTATGAAGTAGAAATATTCTGTATAGACATAACTAGACAAGTGGTGACAAGCCCCTCAGATAATAAATTAACCCTCTTTTCCTCTCGCTTATATTCTGAGTTTGTTTTAGCGTATACGTTTCACTTCTTTACTATTTTTAGCCTCTTCCTCTTTCTCATTTCCCTTCAAATACACATTCAATTTGCCCTTTAGTGTAATTCTTTATTTTGTTTAATTAATTAATTACGAGTAAATTTCAAAGAGTTTATAGAATGGATTTTATATCGAAACATCAGTAAGGTAAATAATTTTAGCGTAACTCATGCACTAAAGGCTTTCTTTTTCTCTCTTCGTTCTTATTCCAGTCTTGCATTTTTCTCACCTATTCACTAGTATACTTAGCCGGCCCGCGACTTAACCGTGGGGTCGACGTTTCTGATGAGTCTTCTCCACAAATCCCTGTCCTGAACTTCTTCCCCGGACAAGCCTTTCTCCATATTCATTCATGTCCTCCTTGGCCTCCTTTTACCTCTCTTATCCTCCACTTCAATTGCCATCGCTCTTCTAACTACATAGTCATTTATTCTTCTCATTATGTCCATACCACTGCAGTCTTCTTTCTTTTTTATCTTCTCAAATACCTCTACAACTTTGGTTGTTACTCTTACTCTCACATTTTTCAATATCTCTTCTTGTTATCCCACACATGCTCTGATCGCTGCATTCGTCTTCCCTGTCCCCGGGAAAGTGATTGCCGAGGGACGTCATTCCTGTGATATGTAACAGGTTTATGCCATAGCTTCCTGTAATAGATCATAATTGAATGTTTAAAAAAATCGTCAAGTACGTTTTCAGTTCATTTTGTTCTTCGTATCTATATTTCGAAGGCTTTCCAATATTGTTTCTTATTCATGGTTCCTTAATTTAATGTGTGTTTCTATACTCACACCTTTCTACACAAAACATTTAGTAAATATTTTCTAGTGTTGGCCACGAGACAAGACGAGACAGAGAAATGGCTATAGAAAATGAGACGAGACAGAGAAATCGATCGAGACGAGACAGCCTAAATCTCGTCTCGTGGGTAACACTAATTATTTTCTGAATGATTTGTTCATCGACTCGCGCATACGTCTTTATGTCTTCTATTCTCTTCTTTCTTTTACACAATTCACACCATAATTTATGTTACTTTTCAGATTCTTAATATTGTATACCTACTTGGTTTGCATAGTGCCAAACGGCTACAGCTCAATTGATAGAAAGTTAGCTTCGCATTTGAAAGATCCGGTGTTCGAATCCATATAGGTTGAGTATCCTGACTAAAGTCTTCCATGGTTTCTTCTCAATCGTAATCAGGCTAATGTCGAGGCGATACAGGTTTCTTCAAACTGTTAGGTCTAGTTCTTCTCATATCCTCTTGCTTCCCCTATTTCCACCTGATCCTAAAGATCGTAAGCAAATTAAAACGCTTGTCTGGAGTAGTTTCTTTCGTTCCAATTAATAAAGTCTATGCTTGGCGTTAATTTTATAGTTCTTCGAATTTATTATTTGATTTTCCAAAACCTTGCTAATTCATGTTTCAACCTTTATAGCAAGGAGCATATTTTCTAGGAAGCTAAATTGCTTTGATTTATTCTGCAGCATCCCTAACTCACTCAGCATACCGCTGCGTAAATAAAGAACTATTGTAGAATGCCCCTTGGGAATAGACAACCCAACATACACTCTGTAGTTCCTGTTTCTCTTCATTGTGTTGAGTGAATGTGGTTTATCCCCCCTTCCTATGCTGGAAAGTTAGCAACACACATTCTCAAAATGTTGGGTTGGCTGTCTAACTGTTAGGGGTTCATCGATACTATATTTTATTGTAGAGGAAAGTTTGGTAATTTGCATCGCAAGATCAAATTCCAGGAAAACATTGGACCCAGGGATTCCGCCAGGATTTTCAGTTTGGGAGTGGTGATGTAAACCCAAAATTGGGACGATATAAGTGAAGTTTTGAACGGGTTCTATCGATGATTTTTACCGTAAAAAAAATTAAAGTTAGAGGTGCGCTTTAGAATTTCGGGGAGTGATTTCTTTCCCGTGTTTTGTTATTAAATGCATGAACTACAACTGCTATTATTATTATTATTGATGATGATCATGCTTTGGCATTGTGTTTGCCTAGCGCGTATTGTACTTGAGTGAATGAATTGTTATTCACGTTCTAAACGAGCTGATGATCTTCTAAGGGCGGGACCTACAGTCTTCGGTAAATTGCGCTCCGAAACACTCTGTTCAATTGAATTCAGCGCGATTTGAACTCGTGACCACTCGCACAGAAAGTGTATTGTATTAGAATTATTTTCCATGTTGTTGAACTTACGGCCATTGTTACCGCCCATACAATTCATTTTATCTTATCTTAACTTATCATACGGACATACCTCAAGATAAGCGCGATTTTGTTCCTGTAATGAATATCAAGGGCAATATCATTTTTGTAGAGTTCCTGCTGCGCTTAGTGGCTAACGTTCTCGCTTTCAGTGCGTTGATAACGCGACACGTAACTGAACGAATTGTTCTTCTATCTCCACGGCCGATCTCAGTTGCAATGCTGCAGAGTTTAGTTTAGTTTTAGTGTTACATTGTTTTCATATTTAGGTGAACATAAAGCATCTAGTCTACTCTGTAATTTTTTAAGTTGAGCCGGTCGGGTGGCCGAGCGGTCTGCGGCGGTAGGCCATTGGCTCGAAGGTCCCGGGTTCGAGTCCCGGAAGGTGCATGGGTGTGGATTTTAAGAGCTAAAGGCGAATCGTGACGGGCCGAAGTCGAAAGTTACTAAACTTGCCCGTATAAGAATAAAATTTACCAAAAATTTTTTTTTATTAAAAAAAGTTGAATATCGGGTTGTTGTTTCAACAATTAAGCATTTAGCCTATGTTCGTTATCTTGAGTCAAAATAGTAGATGGTAAAATAGTGCTACTATCGTATAGTACGTACGTATTTTTTACAAATCGTTCACCCGGTTTAGATAGATACTTTTCATCGTGTTCTGACTGTAAAAGGAACTTGTGATTGTTAAATAATTTGAAACGTCCAAAATTTTGTGTTCGAAGCCCTTACCAAACTCAAAATATTATCTTTAGTTTACTTTATGTTATTTTTTGAAGCCTGGAAATTCTGCAACTCAAATGCTCAAAGTGTTTGATTGGTTGTGTAACTGCCAGGCGTTTAAAAATATTGTTCCTCAAATACAGAGAAAGTAATTTGTATACCATCACAGGTATAACATCACAGGTTCGAATTCCAGCCGCAGTACGATTTATACGATGTCTGCACAAGAAATTCTGGGTCAAGAATTAAAGATTTCTCTGCAGTACGCTATGCTTTAACAAAGTTAATTTAAATAAAATTCGTATGGAAACTTAAAAGTGAAATATGCATTGTAAATTCGAGTTTCGATAGGTAAGAACGGGATATCGTAGGATATGAACGATGACCAAGTTTGAATCCGATCAGAGTTCGGGGCAGATGCAATGTGAGTTGCCACACAAGTCTCCCTTTCCCACTACTCTATGTTGAATTTACAGTAAGACTTCATATCAAACTCCGGCTAAAATATTTTTGCTTAGGTCCTTGATTTTTTTCTTTAAAGTTAGATATTTAAATTGGTATTACAAATCCTGTAAAGTTTGATACTATAATTGTGTACGTACAAGCAACATAGAAAATATTCGTTTTGAAGATAAGGGTTTAAAATGGTTACAGTTTTATTTCTGCAAATTGGAACGAAAGTTATTCTTGTAATCTATCCTATAGACCCTAGATCCTCTTCCTTCTGTTTAATAATTTAATTGAAATCGTTTCAGAAATGTGAATGTTATGTAATGTTCAATAGAGGGACAAACGAACACAATCTGATAACACAATTCATTGGATTAAAAAAAAAAGCTTGGTTGAAAATGGTTCATTACTTTAATAAAACAAGAGAGAGTGTCCTTAGCAAAATATTATTGCTTAAACTTCTGTAATATTCGAGGAGCATTCTAAAGCTGAGAGAAAAGAAATATTGTCGCAGCTTTGTTCTTTGTGACGTCATTCTGCGCGAACGACGGTACTGAAAAGTACTATAAAAGAAAAGAAACTCGACACATACCTAAGTAAACTTTAAAAAAGCATTTACTTCAAAATGTTATAAAATTTCTGAAGCCGTAAATTGTCAAGATATGTCATCAGCAAGCTAACATATTTTAAGTTGTATTTAAATATTACATATGTCATGAAAACCTAATTTATATAACAATCTTCATAACTACATGTTTCATAGCAATTATGACTTCTGCGTCTTTAGCTCTTGTAGAAGTTGGACACGTTATGTGAGATATCGCAGAGATTTTACTTCAACGCATATTACATCGACCAAATTTTGTTAACTCCTATAATTTATTTTACAAGAAAAAAAAAAGTTCTACAACAAATTATTAATATATAAGATGTTTAAAGTACTTATACGATACAAAGCGAAAAGGAAATAATTTACTTTTTATATTTTTCCATACAAGTAACATCTTATACGTTTTAATGTGTATGTTATTGATTATTATTATTAGGAATACGAAAATTCGTAACACAGTCTTTAAATGCGTAGACTCTATTAGTTTCCGTTCATTCAGAGTTGATCAGTGATTTAAATCAGTGAAGTTAAAATCGAGAGATTGGTGATGGCTTCCCAAATAGTAGCAAGAAGGAAATTGGAAGTCACCCACCATGCTCCATCCAGAAGGAAAAGTAAAAAATAAAGGGGCGTGTTTCGTTGGGGAGGTTACAAAGCCCTAACGGATTGGTTGAAGTCCGCCCAATAAGAAGAACTTTCTTCCACACTGTAGCCAAACCCTATTTTTGTACCTGGTAGATTTGCAGTCGAGGGCGGAAACAAACGAAGAGATTTCGTGGCACGGTAAACCACTCGCGGCAGGGAACTCTGAAGGCCATTCCCCTCTCTCTCACTTCAATTCTCTTGTTCCCTCGCCCCTCCACCCCCTAGAAGATTCATTCTTATATATATACAAAAAAAGGAGACAACAATATACTGCAAGATGAGTTAAATCAGCTCAAGTCTAATGTTAATAAATATTGAGTTGTCAAGGCAGTGCAACTTGTTTTTAACAGTTTTTACGTCACCAACACAACTTCAATCGATTTTTATGCTTGTCGTACTTATATGTGTAGTAGAAAGCACGGGAATTGAACGTTTGTAGATTTAAATCACAGGATTTGTTTGGTGTGACCGAACAAAAGAATAATATATTGTTCAAGATAGCAGATAAAGCAACAGGGGAAAAGCAGCCGGCGGTACACTGTGATATATTCCTTTTAAACATTACACTTTTTGCTTCAGAGTATGTCCCTACAAAATCAGATTACTAGTTTATCTATACAGGATGTTCCTGAAATAATGGCAGAAACTACGGGGTGGTGATGGGGGATTGTTTACGTATAAAGTTTCTTTGAAGAAATTCAAAATTATGGTAGTTTCGAGACTACAAGCGCTCAATGTTACGGCGCCATCGTCACAAATGACGGAATATCTCGACATATAATGGCGTAAGCAGTTTCGGCTTGACTAATCAAAATCGAAGTAGTACAACATAATCTATTTAATAGGCCTCCGTACCTACGGCGCGAGTGTGTATATGTGTGTGTGTGTGAGAGAGAGTTTTCAATTTTTTAAAGATACCGGACAACTGACACGCAACAATAACATTTTGGAAAGCGACCCCAATAATACATGTGAATGTGTATAAAATTGTCTCTTTGAGATGTTGACATTATTTATTTTAGCTGAGAAATTATAATTCTCTTAATTGCGTAGGCGTATCGTGTCATCATTTACAGGAATTCAAATTTCTCGGCTAAAATAACAATGTCAGCATCTTACTGTCAGATAATTAATTTTATACACATTCACATATATTTACTGGGGCCACTTTCCAAAAGTTTATGAAAACTCACACACACTCGCACCGTAGGTACGGAGGCTCCTTGCAATGTTTATGTTTGAGAGGGTGCCGCATAGACAGGTTTCTCAACATAATTTTATTGTCAGTGAATTAAATGGTCTAACAGGACAACATAAAAATACCCTCCAAGTTGCATAAACAAAACTTAAATAGATGTATTGGGTACTATTTTGATTAAGATTGGCTAGGGCGACTTAGTTTATATACCATTAATTTCTCGAGATATGACGTCACTTGTAACGATGCTGACTTAACGTTGAACACCTGTAGCTCCTAAACTAAGTAGATTTCGGATTTTTTTTTAAATTAACTTTTTTTTCTTGTTATGATGTAAATAGTTTGCGCTATTATTTCGGGAACACCCACGAGAAAAGTGACAAATTTGGTGTTATGTCAGTAGCTCAGTTGGCTAGAGAAATAGGATGTCACGGAAATGATCTGTGTTGTATCCTCGCTCACTCACGCTTTTCATAACTTCATTAATAGGTTAATATAGAAACCGACTATTGATAACTTCTCGTTATTATTGGTCTTCTGGTGAATGTGACAGGTTCTATCTATTCATTATGATCTTCCACTTTCCTCTTCGTCTTAGCATGCAATTTACTTTCATTAATATTGTCAAGGAGTTGTATGAGACTTTTTCCTCTTCCTCTTTTCCCCCCTCTCAAATATAACTTCCTTTGCATCTTTAAACAGACAATCTCTGCCTATACAATGCCCTAATCGGTTCCTTTTTACTTTTTAATTCTCTCAAGTATTGTGTTCATCTTTCAAACATTCTTTTCAGCATTTCCTGATTACGTATCTAATTCTGTTTACAACTGATCATTCCCCCCCCCACTCTTTCCCCTGTCCAAATTTTAAAAGCTTTCAATTTTCTTTCTTCATCTTTTTCATAGATTCCAAGTTTCGGCTCCTTATGCTGACAAAATATTTAATCAATTTTTTATCATCTCTTTTTTGTTCATCTGTGTTGCCACGAGACGAGATGTGACAAAGAAATGACTATAAAGGACGAGACGAGACAGAGCTCTCGTAATGTAAAATATACATCTTTTTGAGACGAGACACTAAAACTCGTCTCGTGTGGGCAACACGACAGCCTACATAAGAAAGATTCTTCTTGGTGAATATCTCGTTTTTCATTCTTACTTTCGGCTTTATTTCTTTTTGTTTTACTTTTCATATTGTCACTGTCATAGGCTGATTGGGGAAAGAAACCCTGAGGGGGAGGCAATTACTTTAAGAGTCGAAGTTATTCCGAAGATCATTTAAAGCCATTCTGAAATGGCTGGGGGGGGGGGGGGCATTCCGCCAATGCTTATATTACTTAGAACATACTTGAAGCTGGATTAATATTTTTCCTTTTCCAATTTTCAAGTTGCTTGGTTCTTGCTTCATTTATTCCAGCTAATTGTGTGAAAAAGTGTAAAAAGTTTTACAAAATATTGAGATTGCGCTTAAAAGTTTAAAAAAGTAGGTAGTGTTTTCAAAACAAAGTATGGTGTCTTCTTTCTCCTGGAACTTCACAACTATAACGTCCTCCAACACCGTGATTGTTTACGAGTAAACACGTTTCCACAGCTTTATACCATTGCTTCCTGCACCATAAACCCATGTTGCTAAATATAGGGTGTATTTCTTGTATTCCTACTCTTTATAATAGAAAATTAGATAGAAATACACGATCGATGTTAATTCTGCTTCTTATTTTCTCAATCAGGTTCCACTCGAAATCATCAAGCTATCCAAGTTCTTAAATAATTCAATCTGTTCTAATTCTTTCCCACCAGCACAATATTTGCAGTTCCTTTGTTCCCTTCTTTCAAGCTTCATCACTTTAGTTTTTCTTTCGGTAACTTTCATTCTAAACTCTTCCCGGACTTTTACGATCTCTTCCATCATCATCTGCAAGTTCGTTTCTATCTCTGCTCGTACTGTATAGTCTTGATGGTCTTTATTTGCTCCTCAGCTACTTTTATTCCATTAGGAAAACACAGGGAAAGAACGTACTTTGTCAATTTTTGGTTAAATTGAGATAATAGTGCCATCTGTTAGCTCTTTCAAGTATCTTTCTAACAAACTAGCATATATGAATAGAATATACAAATACATAGTCCGTTTATTACAAGCAAATCCTTATTTGATGTGCAAGTATATAGAGCAGTTACGAGTTCTGTAGACCTGTGAGAAGAATCTTGGCTAACGCGCTGGGTGAAGTGGGAAGTGCACAAGAAATCAGCCAGAACTTGCACTTTTGTTACCTACCTCACACTGGCTATTAAAAGTGTTTCCCACCCATGATCACGCTACGACTCCTGACTCCGGCTACAGAACACAGAACTAGACTATACAAGAAGTTAAAAAATGGTGGCTCATTTGAGCTGTGAATCTTTTACACTGTAAAAAGTGGAAACACGAAATGGATGAAAGTTACTCCGCTTTATGGAGAAACAAAAGTCGAAAAATAGCGTTTTGTTGTCATCATCATCATCATATTCAGCCGTTTTCTATCCACTGCTGGATGAAGGCCTCCCCCTTTTCTTTCCACATATCTCGGTCTGCTGATATCCTCATCCATGTAGCTCCTGAAAAACGTTTGATTTCATCTACCCATCTTACATTTGGACGTCGTCTCGGTCGTTTCTTTTCTCTAGGAATCCAATGTAGTACATTTGTCGTCCACCTTCCATCTGTTCGTCTAGCTATGTGACCGGCCAATTTCCACTTCATCTTCTTCGCAGTCTTGATTACATCCTCTACCTTTGTTTGTGCGCGAATCCATTCATTTCTCTTCCTGTCCCTCCTGGTTATTCCTATCATGCACCTCTCCATTGCTCTTTGTGTGACTCTCAATCTTTGAGTCGTTTGTGCATTCAATGTCCAAGTTTCACAGCCGTACATCATCACAGGTAAGACACATTGATTATAAACTGTACGCTTCAGACACATTGGTAATTTGCTTTTGAAAATAAAGTGGTCTTCCAAACGAACTCCACGCCATTTTACATCTTCTATTTATTTCATCAGTCAACTTGGCATTCGATGTTTTAAGCTGGCCTAGGTAAACATACTCATCAACTATGCCTATTGGCACTCCGCTAATCTTTATTTCCCTCTTTGCAGCATGTTGATTGTATATGACCTTTGTTTTACTTAAATTCATTTTAAGGCCTATTTTCGAACTCTCATTATTCAGTTCTTCCATTCTGGTTTGTAGTTCTTCTGCACTTGAAGCAAACAGGACTATATCATCAGCGAACCGTAAATGATGAAGATATTCGCCATTAATTTTAATTTCAACTTCATCCCAGTTTAAATTTTGGAACACTCTCTCCAGGACCGCAGAAAACAGTTTTGGGGAAATTGAATCTCCTTGCCTTACCCCCTTTCCAACTTTAAATTTTTCACTTTTTTGATGTAGTCTAATGACAGATGTGGCAGTCGAATAAATGTTTCGCAGTAGCTTGATGTACGCAGTTTCGATACCTAGATGTTCAAGTGATTTGAGTACTGCTGACAAGGAGACCGAATCGAAAGCTTTTTCAAAATCTATGAATCCCAAACATAGTGAAAGTTCATATTCATTAGTCCTTTCCATAACTTCATTCAATGTTTGTATGTGGTCCAATGTGCTAAATCCACGACGAAATCCGGCTTGTTCCCTTCCCTGTTCCCTTCCCCCCAACTGGCCAAAGTGTTTCGTCAGTGAACGTTCAACTTATTTTACGCGATCAGAATTCGGTCATTTTCTGATCGAAATGTAAGCTAAACTGGCCGTTCGAGGTTACGTACTTTTGTGGATGAAGTTTAAGGCCATCTCTAATGCCGAACAGAAGCACGGTTAGTCCTATACAAATGCATTAGAAGTTTGATCAAAAAAATTCTGCCAACACAATCATTAATCAAGTTACAATTTCGCATACAAGTAGCTTCAATGCATAGCTTGCCAGTCAGTGAGCCATAATTTTGCTATACCTTACGAATTAACTTTTACACATTTTATTTATTATTATTATTATTATTCTTTAAAACTCGTCAACAGTGCTGAATGGAAGACTATTTCAGCCAGAAAGTTGACACATGGCCGGAATGAAGGGAAAAGTGGGGTGAGAAGAGAAACCGGAGAAGTCTTCCTTTACTCTGTGGCAAGGAAGGATGTTTTGGGTGAGGTCTGCTAAAAGTTCTCTTTCTCCACCCCCTAAAGAATGGTCCTGTTATATCGGTGCAGAAAAGGCACAAGTAGTGTCGGTATTGATATATATTTTTAGTTTTTTGTTGTTGTTTTTTTTAGCTAGGAAAAGATTACTATGTCATAATGGAGGAGTAAGGATTTAACTTGGCTCTTTACTATCACGACCATTAAGTTTTAAAGTAATAAAAATTTCATCATCTTATCTTTTTTCATATCGGTGATCCCGCAAGAAATATTGTAGTTTTATTTGGGCAGTTGAATCTCATAACCGAAAAGCGGTGTGACATCATGTCAATGATACGGAGTAATTCCCGGCATGATGCAAATTTTCCCTCCCCATTCTCTCTCTCTCTCTCTCTCTCTCTCTCTCTCT